>VWZT01009104.1:388124-574413 GCA_013397055.1 Pachycephala philippinensis
TTTTTTTAACCTAGCAAATTAAACAGGAATTCAAACATTCATTATTCTGGTTCAACTGGTCTGGTTATTACTTATTTCTTGTGCATATACAAGAGAACTGTGACTTCTCTCTTACATAATATTTCTTAGTTGCACTTTACAAGGTTTAGTCTTAAAAATTAGCAATTACTTAATTTTGTATTAAAGATACAGAAATTGGCACATTGATGACATTTCAGAGATTGAATGAATTGTCTGCATTTAGCAGAGAGGTGAACATGAAATACAGCTGAAAACATGGGAACTGAGCAGTGTTTATAGACTGTTCTCTTCTGACACTAGGTTAGACTTAAAGAGTTCAGGCACATACATTGAGTGTGCCTCAAAAGTTAAAAACACTGACAGAGCAGAAGACACGTTGATAAAATGCATAGGTCTTCAGCTTGGAGACAGTCATTTAGGTGAGCAGGTTCTGAAAGCCTTAGTGATCCATGTGTCTGCCTCTCCAGGGCATGGTCATGCCAGCCAATGTTGTCACGTTGTCATGGTCCTTTAGGTATAAATGCTCTGACAGGAGGACTTGGCAAGTGCCTCAGATTGCACAAGACCAGAAAATCTGGTATTCAAAATTTCTTATCATAATGTGCTTTTGTGAATCTTTGCAGTGAAGGAAAAAGGTAAATCTAAAGTGAGCTAGGCAGGCTCTAAACCTGAATGATGTACTTGGCACTCCCTGCTCCACATCCAGTTGTACAGAATGGTAAACCATCATGCAACCAATGAGAAGAGTCTAAACCCTCTCCTACGGTACAAAGAAGGAGCAGCCCGGTATTTTGAGGAATACGTGAAGTGGATTCCAGGAGCAGCCCTATCTTGTGTGTGCTACCATTGCTTTGGGATAGTTTCTTGCATCCTGGGCTGTTTCTAGGCAGCGACTGCACCCAGCTTTGTACAGGGCTGGTTACTCAGGGCTGCCTCCTGCCCTGCCGCTGCCTCCTGCTCTACAGGGCTCTGGAGGTGCAGGCTGTGTCTCTCTGAGAGAACAGACTGCCATTCCTCTTGGAGCTCTATTGCTGTGCAAAGACTCTGGCATTTGTGTGGGTCGTACTTCAGGGCTCAGTTTAACCTCCAGGAGGCAAGAAGATGATTTAAGATTTTTTTAAGAGATTCATTAACTAGTCTGACAGTGGTGTTGATCGACTGAGAATTTTGGAAAAGTTTTTTGGTGTTGTTTTTAAAACCCTGCATTTAGGGGTTTTGGAAGGTTTTCTAGAACCTCATGTGGTAAATCAATATTAACCTATACAATCGGTGTATTTTGTTGTGATTCATAGACCCTATGATACAGGAGTGATTCTGTTTTCTCCCACATTCAAAATTACCTCAGTTAAAAGACTGAGATTACTGTGTTGCTTAGCCATAATACTGTGCCAGTCTTGTATTTCCTAGGGCGCATTCACAGTCTGAATTAATTGTTGAGAGGTTTTTAAATAGGAACATAAAATGGGAGGGAAACAAAGTCATGCAGTGAGCTGATCATGAGAGAAGAGAGTCATTTACTTTGGGGGTGAGCAAAACACCTCAGTTTCACGCTGTATTTTGGGTGAAACTGCTGTTAGAAGAGCAATCAAATAAAAAGGAAAAATGCAAGTCATTTGTTTTGGATGTCGTGAAAGTGAAAAGAAACTAAGACTTGAGTGCATAAAGTGCTTATTTTGAGAATACCGTTTCAGTTGCTTTTAAGTAATTTTTTTTTTTTTTAAGCTGTCTTAATGAAAGTCAAATTTGCTTTTCATCACTGAGCTGGATTCCAACCAAAACTCCAGACTACCTCAGTGTACATAACAAAAAGAAATGAAAAAAAAACAAACAAAAAAACAAACAAACAAACAAAAAAAAACCAAAACAAAAAAACAACACCAAAACATCTCACCTTCTTAGTGCTTTGTTGTCGTTTTTTGTTTGTGTGGTTGATTGGTTTTTCTAGATGAAGCACACTTCTGTATTCAAGAGATGAAAATATTCAAGTATTCCCCATGAAAAGATGGAGATGAAAATACTGGAGGTACTCAAAACTGGACAATGCCATGAGCACACTGTTTTGACTTGGATCTTGATCTGACTTTGAATGGAATGGATTAGGCAACCTCCAGAGGGCCCTTCTAGTCTGAATTATTCTGTGACTGGGTGACTCAGGTGCAGGTTGAATAAACATGTTAATTGCTGCTCATACAAAGAGCTCTATCAATTGACCTAATTCGTAAGGCACCTCGGGGAACTGCAGATGCAGTATTGGTATGGGCTCAGACAGCAGGTTATGTCCTGTAAATGCTGGTTCTACTGATACAAGAATAAAGAAAATACTGTCAAAACCAGAGCGATTAAAATTAGACTTAGCCCCAGTTCAATGAAGTGTTTAGGGCAGCTTTGATGCTCATGTTTGAAAGTTTTATCAGAAGCCATAAGTGTGTGGGTGACTGAGCAGAAATAGCTCATAGGTTAGAAAGTTTTATCTAGTCCATTATCCTCAACAAGATGTTTCCTGTTCTTGCATGGTAACTATTAAATTTGCAAGTGAGATTCCGTACATTCACAATAGGTATTTACTCTTATTTGTTCCTTTAAAATAAAATGCTGATTGTTTTTTTAAGCAACAGTTCTAGTGGGTATTCATCCTCCCATTGGGAATCATATCAATGCATCACTTACTTAAAAAAATGGACTCCTAAGTTCATTTTATGCTCCTGAAGTTGCTTATAGATGAAGCAGGGGAGTTGCCTTCTAGACTGTTTTAAGAAAGTTACCACGTTACTAAAACCAGTAAAACAGCCCAACAAATTGTTCAAATCCAACTACTGCAGATGGAGTAAGAAAAATGTTTTGCTGCTTCTTGAAGAAAAATTTTTGCAAGTACAAGCTGCTTTATTTTAGCTGCAAAGCTCACCAAAGCCTTCAAGCCATCATAACTGACCCACAAAAATAAAGAGCTGTGGGAGGAATTTTGTACTTTTCCTCCGGTTCCTGCTTTTTTGCTTAGTTTGTTATATTTGAGACCTAAAATATATTAGTGAATTACTGAAATACCTTTTGTCACCATTCCAAATTGCAACTCAACACATACAATTGCAGTTCTGTGTACTCCCTTACACTGTGTTCAGCCTCTACATCCTACTTAACACCAGTCCACTTGGTTTTAAAGTCTGAACTTTGAATAATCCTTTTCTAATCTATTTCCTTCTGATAAGCAAAGGGAACAATACTTTTGGACTGCAAAATTTTGGAACAAATGCCCTTGTTCTGATTTATTTTCATGAATTTCCAAGGAGAACCATGAAGAAAGTATGGAAAATAGTGCTCAAAATGCACTACAAAATTCAGTGCAGATCAAGGGACTGAGCCGGAATAGGGAACTGGTGACCTAAGTTTAGTTTGACACTCTGTTTATCAGGCAGCAGTAAAGAGGAAGAATTCCCATGTAACCAGAACACTGAATCTTAGCACGATAATGTCTATTTTATTTTCCTGAAGAGGTAAAAAAGAGAAATGCAAAAATACCCAAGAAAACTCCAAGTACCGCCTTTGCAAAAAAAACCCCAGAAATAGTAAGTTATTTGTGAACCAAAATATGATTTATGAAAATGTTGGTAGTAGCTAGCTATTGCATCGTGACTGAAGGGCAAAACTTTTTTTTCTTAATTCCAGGAATCAGTCACAACTTTCAGATGTTTTGCTTTTACTTTTAGAACAACTGTCATCTTGCTTGGAAACTGCAGCAGCAAACCCCAGGCTTACTGCTCCCCCAGAACAGTTCAACATACAGTAAAGATAACTTTTCCCAAGTTGTTTACAATTTTATTCTTTAACCCACTCATACTTAATTCTTATTTCTACAGTTTGAGAAGCATTTGCTAGGGAACAAAGGAAAAAAGGTTTGCAGATCTCTGACCTCATAAGTGAAAAAGATTTTAGTTTTCCTTTGAACAAATACAGAAATTCAAATGGCACAGAAACCAGGAGTTCCAGAACTTGGGAGGAGTGTTGAGTTTCTTCATACAGCCTGCTCAGACCACTGGGTGACTTTGACCTCAGAGCACCAAAGCCTTGACTATTTAATGAGAGAGTAAAGGGGAGGAAGAGAGGCTGTGATACCCCAGCCCTGGCATCTCCCTGGTAGCACAGCATCTGCCTCGCACCAACAGGCTCTAAGTCACCGGATTTGTAAAAAAATTGTTATATGAAACTGAAATTTATATAAATTGAAAAGATTTGTGTTGAAATAGGTAGGAGGTTTCCTGCTGAGTCATTTGGAATAGAATTTTTCGCCACAAATAGGTTTACTGAAGGAGTTTGGGTGCAGCAGTTCCACCCTCTGACATGATTACCCATTTCCAATATCCAGAAGTGGCTTCATGATGATTTCTAAAGCCCTTTTTACTTAGGGCAGAAATTCTGATAGACATCAGACACTTTTGCTTGCTGGTGACAGAAAACAAAGTCCGTAGCAGCTTGCAGCAGGACCCTTTCCCAGTGTAACTGGACCCAGCTTTGTCCAGTCAAACCACTTTTTAATCCTGTTCAGTACACTGGTGGGGTAGAGAATGTTGGAAGCATGATCGTGCCTTTCTTTATTTGCTGGGCATTTAGACTGGGCAGTGTCAGCAGTTAATCTGTTAGTGCGTGTGACAGCTGAAATTACACAGTTTAGGTTAAGAAAGTTACAGTATATTTGTATTTTTCAGAAGTAATGCTACTATTCACTTTAAAGGAATTCTGTAAGATGGATATCAAAAGTAACATTAATGAGCTACTAAAGCTAAAATTATAGGAACTTACGAAATTGGTTAAACATAAAAACCATTAAACTGTTTATTGAAGCTTCACAGATATACTGCAGCTAATGAGCATTTCTGCTATTTAAATAAGCCCAAATTGAACACACATTACATGGATGCATAATTAGTCATGGCAGTCACACAGAGACTCACTTTTAAAGCTTTATTTGAGGAATCTTTTCCATTTGATTTGTTTTGTTAATTAAAATATTTTTTCTGTATTCACTTATATTTTAATATTGTTTTTGCAAATGCTATAATTTGCTGCTGTGTTTCCATTTGTGTTTGTTTGCTCTGTGAATATAGCAAATTTGGAAAATAAATTCAGCACTGTCCTTTTGTTTGGTGTTATTTGTGTTAGCATCACTTGATAGCAGTAGAATAATTAAATTGTATGTTGTCTTTCATCCAGAAGGATCTTTTCAAATGATATATACTATCTCGCTAGGCTGTGGAGGGGAAGGCAGCACAAACAGGATTGTAGTTTAAATTTTCAAGAGAAAAGCTGTGTTAGTTTTAAACTTTGAAGACTGAAACTGTGATGGTAAAGGTTTTAAAAGATACTTTTTACCTCTGTCCCAAATCATGCACCAAACATTAAATATCTGGTTTGCTTGTTGTTCAGTGTCAAACACCAATTCAGAGAACCAATAGTTCAAGCTCACGTTTGGCTCTTGGGCTCTCTCTCACCCTTGCAGGGACAGAGAAGGGACTTCCCTTTGTGAAGACCAAAGTTCTCCCCTTCTTTGTGCAGGTGGTCTAGGGGGGGTGGTCCCTACAGCCTCCCAGTTGCACCAGGTATCAGATCCAAATTGTGAGGATGTTAGGAACTCTTCTATAAAATGCTTTTGAACCATGCCCTTTTTTATATATAACCTAAATCTTGGAGATTATAAGAAAGAGAGAAAGAAATAGCAGTTGGATGCCATGTCAGCCTTGCCACCAGGGAAATGTTCTTTCTCAATTTTAAAAATACTGATCAGGCAGACAAATCCCCAGGCCTGGAGAGATGTTTCAGGTGAAGATATGTTGGGCATTCTTCTCACTCAAAAAGCTTTTGGTATAATTATGTCCAGACAGCTATTTTAGAACAAAGCAATTCAAAGAGATTTGAGAAATGTAATAGATCCAGGATAACAGAGGTAATACCCTATTTTTCCACAAGATGAAATAAGTAGTCAGAACTTCCAGTTCTACATCATTTCTTTTGAAAAACTACCTTTTCGACAGCATGTTGTCCTCAGACACCTTTACTGTGGTTCAGTCCTTTCTCAGAGAGACAGAAGTTGTCTATTAAATCTCCAGTGCCAAATCCTGCAGTACCACGTTTTCCTCTGGTTTTCCCAAACATGTCCTTACAAGCCTGTACATATTTAAGTTGTGAGAGCTGTCTAGACTGCATGCTGAGATGGTACCACTGCATGCAATAAGTTATCCTATATATGACAAATATAAGATGATCAAAAGCTTTCTTGAAGTACAGACAGCCTGAGGCACAAAGAGAAAGTTAATGTATTGATTTCTGAAGGATTTTTAATAAAACTGCTATCAGCCAACTCTTTCCTTAAAAAAAAGCCCACACAAACAGAAAAAGCCCAAACCCAAACAAACCAAACTCCTCATTTTCCGGACAAAAAATGTCTCACTCTGAAGGCTGTGTTTCATGTGATCTTTCAGTAATTTAGATATTTTTATAGGAAATAGTTTCTTGAGTTTTTGGGCTTGTTGCTACCCAGATATTTTTTTTTGTCAACTTAAGGCACATGTATATGCCAGGTGGGAGAGATTGTGCAACCAATAGGTCTTGCAGATAGATTAAATACTTCTGGTAGAAAATCTGCTACAGTCTTGCAGCTTAAAACTGTCTTCTGTGACTCAGGCTTCTGAACAAGTTGCAAAAAATTTTTTTGAATTTGAGTCCTCTTGATATGTCTGTAAATGGCAAGGGTGAGGAGGAGAGCATAGGTGGGACACGTAGGTGACAATGTGTGTGCCTTGCTTCCGGTTTAATAATTTTGCCCTTGATTATACACAGCCTCCACTTTGAAATACACTTCTAATATATGATTTGGAGGTGAAAGGAGACACAGAGCCTTGGAGCAGAATCCCATCACTGTGATATGTGGGAAAGCTGTGTTTGAAAAAAGCTGTGTTTGCTCTGTACTGGGACAATACCGTGACTTTGGCCTTTGTATTGGAGAAATCTTTGTCTTAAACTGGCAGATTTCTCTTTTATGTTTATAACAGTGCAACTAGATCAGTTTAATTGACCTTGGCAATCTGCATCTGCCAGTGGTATGTCCCTGAGGGACGTTGCAATTTTAAGCTGCATTTTATTGCAGAATCTTTGATCACTGCAGACAAAGCTATATTGCCCCCTCTATTTTGATAGATGCCATCAAAATTTGCTAAAAATATTTGTTGGAAACACAATTCTCTTAATGAAGCTCCTTTGAAGCACCTTGTGAATATAATAATTTGAAAAATATTAATAGAATGTTTTTCTGAACATTTATGTGTATTTAATTACATTTATATAATGTCATGCAGTATGAAAGTATTTTTTATTTTCACATCTACATTATTTTGAAGGACAATAATATATCACACGCAAAATGCCTATATGTGCTGTTTACTAATAGCATGAAAAATATTAAGATCTAGTGTGTGCTTTAAAAAAAATTCAGAAATTGTGGTTAAAAAGATACAAAAATATATTGTCTTCATGTAAACATTTAATTTTGATTGTGGTTTTATGGTTTTATTCTTAATATATGCAACAAGTTTTGAAGTGAGCCTTTCTTCCAGGATGTTCTGAGTTTGAATATTAAATCAGGATGGTTTTGACTTTCATGAGAGCTATCTTTTTCAGCATTAAATTTTCTTATTGTTATCAGCATGTATTTGAGAGATTTTAGCAACAGTTTTTTCTGTCTTTTATTAACGTATTTTTCATTTATTTAATTACAGTCAAAGAAGCTATGGCACCTATCAAGTTTAACAGATGGGGTCTCCCTGAAGTAGACCCAGAAACGATGCAAACGAGTGAAGCCTGGGTGTTTGCAGGGGGTGACATTGGTGGTGTTGCTAACACCACAGTGGAGTCCGTAAATGATGGAAAACAAGCTTCCTGGTACATGCACAGATACATACAGGTGACTGTCTCAAAAGTATTTTTCTCTTTCCCATTTTTATCTGCTTTTAGATACTTCTGAAAATAATTTCATTGTGGTTTTGGTTAATTATACAAATTTTGAGAAATTAATAGCTAGATTATCTGGTGATTAGAACATTACAGATTAATTCAGCTTGGATCACATATTAGAGTTCGGGTAGATGAACTCAGCTTTCTTACATTATCTTAACACTATAATTCAAGCAACATTTTCTTGGCCCCAGCTCTGAATTCCACTCAAGGGTAGTAAGCCTCCCTGCACAACAGACATTGCGAGCAGAAGCCCTAATTGGGCAATAGGGGAAAACTACTGAGCTCCATATGTATTAAAAAGTAAAATCTTTCAGTAGTGCATAAAGTAAAAATTAACTACTGCCAATGTTGTTACCTGGGGAAGACATTTTTAGTTTACTAGCAGTTTACAGAACTCTCAGGTTGTCTACACTGGAACCCAAGTTTGCTCTGATGAGACTGACAAACTGGATACAAGAGCTTGACAAAAACTAAACACGGAATTGCACAGAGGCAAATAACGCAATGGAGAATTTACCTGAGAAATGTAAGGCACACAGACTTGAGAAACCTGGTAACTGCATGTCTCCCTTTGGTTCTCCTTTCATATTGCTGACTGAGCACCTCTGCTCTGATTTTTCTAGTAAAAGAGGACTCCTGTAGTAGAGGAGCAAAGGAACCTCCCGACACAGAGACACAGCCTGGAGAACCAGCTGACAAAAAGTGTGTTCGTAGTGCAGGGAACTTTTAAGAAACATGATACATGATTCATTCTCCCACATAAAGAGATTTGAACAACTGAGGTTGGGACTGTAACAGCTCAATGTCTTTCTCCCCCATCCATCTGCTCAAAGCTTCTCTGATTGCATGTTTGTGCAATTTCATGCTCTTGGGGTCTGATTTCACTTCCTAAAAATACTTCAACTGAAAGCTTGTTAGTATCTGTGCATATTTTTTCTCACTTGTTCTAAAGCACTGTTTGTGTCCTGCCTTCTTAGATCCTATGAAAATGCTGAGTGTGAAACATCTTTAATCCCTGACCTGCTTGCTTAATTTCTCAGTGCACAGTGATTTTGGGTAACTGTGGTAGGGGAGAGAGGGTGTCTCCTCTTTTTTGTCTCCTTATTNTGTATTTGATACTTTGGAAAAAATCCGAATAGTCATGGCTTGAGAATTAGAATTTTAAATCGAGCAGACTTGTGATATTAGAGCATTTCTGTTACCCTTTGCAGGTTTCAAGGCAGCTTATTCAACCTTACAGTCTCACCAGGAAGCTAATGGGAAAGCCTTACAGCAATCTTCACAGGAAAGTTTCCAAATGTCAAGTGTCATCTTTCCAGCTGTTAGATGAATGGGTTGCCCAAGGGCATTTATTTGGATGTGGAGCCCTTGTAAAATCTGGTTGCTGTGGTGCAAAATGCTGTAATTTGGCCATTTACTTCACCAGTGTTTGGACCCGGTAGAAATTTTAGTGACTGGAGGAGAGTTTGGTTTTAAAGAAATTGTTTAGAGAAGGATAAGGATAAGAGAAGGATTGTATTACCCTGCTGTTTATAGGGACAGGTGTGTGCACGTGTGCCTGCCTTTGTGTACGTGTGTGCATGCGCTCAGTTCACAGCTGAACTATATTCTGGAAACTTCCAAAAGCAAGTGAAAAAATACCTTTACATACCACCTTATTCTCTCTCTGCTGTGAGATTCTAAAGCAGGCAACCATCCTGTGATCTTAGTGTCTGAATCAAGTACACATTAAATTTTAAATAAATGCATTGATACTGTCTGTGTTTCAGTTAAGGAGTACGTAGCCATTTCCAAAATCACCGACTATCTCAGCACCAGGTTCTATAAATGATGCAGTCAGTCTTCATCAAAATAAAACTATTCCATAGGATTTCTCAACTAATCCAAGACCATGTCAAAGAGTGCAACTCAAACCCACCATCCTGACTACTTGCAGAATGCACTGTTTGAACAGCACGCTGCTTGTATCCCAACCTACTCCAGGCAAAAGGCTAAGCGAACAGATGGGCCTGATATGTGCCCTGAAACTCCAGTCATTGCAAGCTCTGGCACATGGTCAAGTCAGGCGTGAGATCCAGACTCAAGGACTCTTCAGCAGAAATGCCTTATGTTCAGTACTGAGAGTTATTTACAGAAGCTTCTTGGCTGCTCTTATGCTGGAAACTTTCCATCATTAGTTGCTTAAATATCTCCCGCCTCTTAACATATTCCTCCCACTATATGAGGCATAGGTTCATCTCAGAAATTGTTGCCTGCAGCTGTGTCAGGTTAGTTTCTATAAACATGACCGGTCAAAGCCTAACTAAGGATATTTGTAGTAGAACCTGTTAGGAAATGCAGTCAGTCTTCCTAGAACCGTTCCTTGCAAGTCTTGGAGATCCAAACAGAATCAGCCCAATTCATGCAACTATTCACTACTCACATTTTCTCACAATTCAACCTTCTTGTGTTATTCCATGAATGACGTAACAATTTCAATTAAATAAACTTAGTGATTTATTTAGTTTGGGGATTGTAATCCTTCACTTTTGTCCAACAGTGACTTTATGATCTTGTGCAGAAGCAACATAGGCTGCTGTTCTCTTCTGTGCTTCAGTTACTACTTATTTCTTTCTGTTCAGTGAATAGATTTAATAGTATAATAGTTATATTCAAGGTAACTCACAATTATTGCAGGACTAACTTTTCATTTTCTATGCCTATCTGGAGAGCAAAGACACTCCAGTATTTTGTTCTTGGATGACTGTGCCAGTCTTAATGCCTCACTCCTGCTCTATTCATACACTTCCCTGTGGACTGCTTTCCCATATATGACAGTCAGGCTTCCATCTTCTTCTCCTCACTAAAATCCCTCTTTAAAAGTGACTTTTTTGCTCTGGTTCACAGTAAGTTTTCTTTTATTTTAATCTATTTTTCTTTACTGTAATCTTCCAGTGTGGAAGTTTCTTTTATACTTTTCCTAGACTGAAATGTACATGATACATTTAGAGAATAGAGGTCTGGATCCCAACTGATATAAATTGCACTTCACTAAGACATTATTCAAGATGAATTTTGAGCATATCACAGTGTTATTTTGAACTATTATTGTACATTTTCTATTTTTTCTTTACCTGTGCTGTCAGAAAATATATGAGCTTTGTATCTGAAAAGTATAGCGTTGATTCTTTATCAAGATTGACCATTCTCATATATTCCTTGAGCATGCATGAATATACATTTTTTCATAATCAATACCAGAACTGAGAGGTTCCCAGGAAGCTTGAATTTGAAGCCGTTAGTTACGTTGTCTGTTTATTTTCAGGATAACAGCAGGAAAAAAAATGAATGTCCCTTTGTTTAGCTAGAACAACTTATGAAACAACAGCATGCAGAAATAAAGCACCATTTGCAAAAATGGTGAATTAAAGGCAAGTTCAGGAAGCCTGGTAAATTAGTTGCTTGCCTGTGAGTAAGCAATATGTCTGTTACAGAAGGAGAAAGCCAGGAAGGAGCATAGGAAATCTCTGTCAAAGTGGACAGAGCCCTGAGCAAACCTGCTGTAGCTGACTCTGCTTGGAGCAAGGATGTTGGACGAGATAGTGCCCAGGCATCCCTTCCAACCACGACCATTCAGAGATTGTTTGAAGTAACATAAACATATTTACCACAAAGTTAAATAATGAATAACTGGAGAGAGAATAGCAGAAGCCAGGGGGAAAAGACATGTTTTAGGATCAGACTTTCAAACGAAGAAAGCCCAGAGTAAGATGGAAGCATTCAGGAAAACTCTTCCAGGCAGTAGGATTTGTGGAGAAGGCTCTCTGTGAAAAATAACAGTAATACAAGTACTCGCTTTCACAGTCTGTCTTTGTTAAAGGCCAGAAAATGCAGTTAGACCATATCACTCTGGTTAAGAATTTTCTCCATCTAAAGAAAATTAATGTCAAAAATTATATCAGGTCTAAAGCTGAGTTCCTGTCTCTCAGGCCTGCACTGCAGCCCGTGTGCTTTTGCCTTCAGGCGAATCCTGTTTAGGGTAAAGGAGACCCACTGCTTGCAACATGCTGGGGATTTTTCACCGCCCTGTTCCAGTCTCCAAAAAATTGTCATGATTGCAACAAGTACCTGCAATATTGTTAGCTCAGCTGGTTGGCATCAAATTAAGAGAAAGAATGGGCCACACTTTTTGTCCTCTACTTCTAAAAATCAAGGGAAGAGTTATTATAAATAAACTCTTGCCTGCAGGCTTTCTTTTCCAATTTGTTTGTGCAATGTCAGGGAAATCCTTCATTATAAAGATGATTTCACTTTCAGGAAGCTATATAACATTTTTGTTTGCCAAAAATTTTGCTTTGTAGAAAACAATGCATCAAGGCTTATAAAATATATTTATTTTATAAGCATTGTGCTGAAAGGAAAAAACCAGCAGAAAAATAGAGCAAAAAAAGGAAATGATAGGAAGGAGGGAGATAAATCTCCAAAGATGTATTGCCACTGACTACTGAACCTTCAGCTGCGTGCTGCCCCTGTGTGTTTTTAGATACTTGGTTTATCCCATTCAAACCTTTTGTAATTCTCAACCTCTGCTTCAGTCACTTCATCATTAACAAACCATTAGGCACATTTTGTGGGGCCTGAGTGCATGTGGGTGGAAATCTTTGTGGTTCTGCCCTTTGGGAGGGAAGTAAGGAAGGAAAAATGGGCCTCTATATATGGTTTGGGAAGTGGCTTTAGACTGGTTTGAATGATGGCGTGCAGGAGGCAAGGCCTATTCCTGCATGGGTTGTTTTCAACCATGTGCTTCAAAAATCTTTCACTGCTTTGGGGGATTTCTCTTTTTTTTTTGGTCTTGTATAGGATTTCTTTCTGTTTTACCACAGAAAAGTCACTAAGAATCGCATTTAAACAACATTAATTTTAGGTGAGAACAGCTTCTAGAGATTTAATTGTCCTTCGTGGGAAAAGAAACACTACACTGGAACTTCAGCTTCATATTCAGCACTGTCTGCCTATTTGTCTATAGCAAACAATATTTACAGTTGTACAAGCTATGAATAGTTCATGAACAATCCTCAGACTGAACTGTATTCACAGAGAACATTTGAACAATCCTGAATAGCAAATTAATTCAAACTAGAAAATTAGGTTTGTTGCTCACATGTATGCAAGAAGTGGAGTTGACCAAATCCTTTTCCTGAAGTCTTTTTTTGATGTCGTTCTTACAGAATGAAAATCAAAGAGTTTTTCTTACAGAATGAAAATCAAAGAGTTTTCTGTAAGATTTCAGTATATCAGTGTTGATTTCAGCAGATTTCCCCACTTTCAGATGTGTAGGAGATGAAAAGTGCTAGCATTTTAAAAATGCCTTAATTTGAATTGTGTGATCCAGATTTTTCTGGTTTGGCATTGCAAACAACATTTTGCAGTTGAAATATTAGTTAAGAAAAACAAAACAAAAAAAAGTTAAAAATATTAAATCAAACTCAAAGTAAAAAAAAAAAAGATAAAAAGAAAGTACTTTCTTTCATTACCCACCTCCCCCGCCTTTTTTTTTATTTGCCAGTCAACAAAAGCTTTTGAGATGTAGAATGCCAGGCTGTTTGGTTTTTGAAGAACTCAGATTCTCCTGCTGTAGAAAAATAGCCCTGTGGAGTATGACATGGAGGAAGCAGAGGATACTCAGGAAGGAAAAAATGGGGCATGTTTGGCTTTTTATAAAGTGTAAATACATTGGCTTCTAGCTGAGAGGTCGTGATACTGAAGCGAGTTTGGTCCCAAGTGTTAGGGATCTTTAGAAATTAGCTTTTCTCAGAATGTCCACCATTAGGAATCCATTCATGTTCGCATCATTCAGGCTAGGACGATTCCACTACTTTCAGTGCTTTTAAGCTGTCAAAAAATTTGGCCCCAAAATGTATCTTTTTTGTCTGAAGATTCAAACATCTGGGGTCAGAATAGTGTGATGGGAATCCACACAATCCCAAAACTGAACAGGTGTGAACTCTCAGGTTTTAAACCAGCCTAGGAAATAAAAGGCACTAAAACAGACAAAAGAACTCCTCATCCCATCTGTTTACCAGTTTTCACAGGTAAAAGTTGATTAAATAAGTTCCTTAAAAAAAAAAAAATCCAAAAACCCAAATGGCAGCAATTCGTAAGTGGCTGAGGTTTTTACTCTGCTACAGAAAATCTTCTCCATACTTCAAGTACTGGTTCTTTTTGTCCTGCTGAAAAAATCTTCTTTTTGTAGATAGAAGAAACGGCTGTGCTCTTAGCTGTGACTTATTAGGAACCCAGACAGTGTAGGGCTTCTCTGTGTTGGAAGTTCCTGCTTTATTTCTTTGTGATTTTATTGAGTCAACCATTTGAGTGAGCAAAGATTTAAATTCTACCCACCACAGCCTGATTAGGATGCTGTTCAGTATCCATACATGGAAAAAGCTTTTCTCTTTACAATTTTTATAATAGATGCAACACATACATTGAATCCTTCTCACTGACTCTTCAGAGAAAAGGTTCTTTCAAATGAAAACAAAAGTGACTGTGGCGGCACAGCCATAAAGTGCATGCTGTTCTTTGATGGCAAATCAGACTCTAACTTTTTTCAGTCTTGAAGTATATTCATACTAATACAAATAAATATAAACCCAATATTAGTTTTGCATAGATATGCCATTGTGTAGGCTATATAAAGTCTTTCAAAGTGGGGGAAAAAGGTTTAGAGATTCACAATACATGGAGTTAGGGCTGAGTGATCCTCCACATTACGCTTTCCCTCATTTTTCACAATTTCCTACACTTTTTATAGATTGGCACCTGAGGAGAAAACTAGAAAGGGTCCGTCTGCATACCCTGGGTTTTTTCAATCTTGCTGTTACTGGCTGCTGTAGGGAACAGAGGTGGCTCTTCAGAATGGCTGAACAAACCTTTGGACTGAGCCAGGCTTCTCAGCGCAGGAAGCAAAATAACTGTTTCTTCATTATTGTTGTTACTGTCATTCAGTTATTTCCAGCATAGCATTGTATTTCAGCATGAATACTATTTGGGCAGAAGATGTTACATAGGCAAGTGTTTGCATGTTTTGCTGATTTGCATGTCTGAACACAAAATAGAATACTTAAACTTTGGGTTGTTATGTATTAATTATTCCCTTATCAGGATGAACGATAAATTGTATAAAAATAGATCAGAAAAAAAATCTGTGGTTTTGTGTTGTTTTTTTTTTACAGTCCTTATATGGCGTTGCAGTTTCCACGGTTCCAGAACTCCCACTCTTCTATACTCCTATTGATTTAGTGGATATCAGTGTAGAAATGGCTGGACTGAAGTTTCCAAATCCTTTTGGCCTTGCCAGTGCAACCCCTGCTACTAGTTCTTCAATGATTCGAAGAGCATTTGAAGCTGGATGGGGCTTTGCTGTCACTAAAACGTTCTCCCTGGATAAGGTAAGGAAATATTTTAATTCGTATTTTGCATATAACCATTTCTTTGTATATTTGAAAAATCTGTATCTTTGGGGAATGGCTCTGTTATATCCAACCAGCATAAAGAGAGCAGGGAAGGGTATGATACATTGTGTAGTTCAACTAGTCTGTGAGCTTTCCACAGTGCAGTGGCACAATTTCTGGTTTTGTTTGTTGTCACATTCTTCCCTTTTATTGCCCCAACTGTTAATACTAGCCAACTATTAAGTGAAAAAATCCTTTTTTTAAGATACTGCAGTTTAAGTGTTTTCTGTGAAGGATCAGAATGCAAAGGGAATGAGTAACAGCTTTGTCACATAACTCATGAAAGGCGGATTCTGTGCCAGAGGCTGCCGAGATAAGCCATTGAACTGGAGGTGCAGTTGCAATGTGATAATGTGGCTGCAAGGAGGAGGCTGGGTGGGTAGTGGAAGAGAAGGATGGAGGCAACATAAAACAAGTCCATGGAGAGAGAGAGTGACATCAACATTCAGTAACATGTAGTGGAGGAGGAAGGAGTTAGAATTAAGTCTTGAAGGCTATGGCTCAGTGTGGTACCTTAAAGTATTTTGTGTATTTTAAGTGTGTAATTGCTTGTTTGAATTCAGGAGAATTGGAACTTCTTATTGCTACATTCAAAATGGCAAAATGAGACTGAGCAAGAAGTTCAGACAGTGAAAGAAAATAACAGCTTTGGTAAGCAGATCACAGAGAAAAGAAACAGGTTTTGGGCTGGGATGTAGATATGGTTTGGCTTGTGAAGAGAGGGAAAAGCAAAGGTGAATCCTTGGACATAGACCTGAGTAACAGTGTGAGTAATAGCAACGTATTGTCAACCAGTAACAAACATTAGTGTGGGCTGAAGAAAGCTTTTGAGTTTAATTTGGATACAAGGGCCTTTTATTCTTTGTTCAGAGGGGGGATATACAAGTGTGCTGGTGGATGGAGCAGAAGAGAAAAGGTGGATTTGTTCCTTCACCACCTTTCCATGGGTAAGAACCACAGGTGAATTATCTATAGTGGGTGCCCCTCTAGTATGAGGAAGGCCTAAGGACAAAATGCTGTACTGCTACAGAATACTGTAAAATATGTCAGGCTGGATTCTGCTGTCACTTACACCTGAAGTAGCCCTGAGGAAGTGTTCCTCTGGATTGCAGTGGGGAGTCCAATCTACTTCACAGGGCTTCTTATTAAAACACTTTTTAGGACATAAATGTCTCTCAAGTGTGTTTACAACTGACTTACACGTATAACATGCCATCAGCTGTACTTATTCAGTGCCTAGGCTACAGGCAACCCATAGCAAGTACTGAGACTTATTTTTTTATCAGTTTTATTGCTGGTATGCTGGCAGTCCTGCCAGACTGCACGTTGATTACTGTGCATCTCGAGAGCTAAACAGACACAGGCTGAGTTCCAGCTTGGGTGGGAGTTCAGGAGGAAAGGCATGCATGTTGTAGGAAGTGATGTTGGTGCTATACTAAGCAGCAGACTCTGAGTCATTTCTGAAATGGCGACTGCAAAGTGTTCCACTGGATGCCATGCTCTGGAGGTGTGACTCAGATGGAGATCTTTCAAGGTTTTTTTAAGTATTTGTTGCAATAAGATGCAAAATATTGCAGGTATTATTTGTTTTAAAGTTAATAAGTTCAGAAAACTGCTATCTAGTGAATTCTAGTTCAGTGATTGTTATTTCTACCTAAGCTTCCTTCTAGGGTTCAGCAGGAGACTCTTTCTCTGTGCCTAAACTTTTGCATCATGTGTTGTGTCTAGTAGGACTGTGTCCCACCCAAGTGCTGCCTAGATTACTATTTTTGTATTCTTCCTAGTACTGCACTTCCCTCAGGTGCTAAACTGTAGTATTTGTGACATGATTTGAGATGTGTGGCTGAGCGGTGCTGCAGAAGCTAAATTGCTTTTATTTATCAGAGTAACATGGTACTTAATGCTACAAAAATAACCATTTCAAATGGGAAGAAAAGCTCAGTTACTTACAGCAGTTCTTATGTGAACAGAGTATTACAGAAAGACTGCTCTTGTTGACTTAATGCTAGAACAAGTTGTTGGTAGAGAGTTTGAAGTATTATAGGTTGGCATAACGTGCTAACTTTTTTTAACTTAGCTTCTGATTATGTAGACATAAATCTTGTGTGGTGTTCAGCAGGGAGCAGAATGTTCTCGTGGGCTGTGGTACCAATGGTGGGGATTTCAGACTGAGCTGTCCTGCCCAGCTAGTCAAAGCAGTAGACGGGAGGATCAGGAATGAAGATTTCCTGATCTAAGGCTGCAGAGTTGGTGGGAGGAGGAGGAGCAGCTCCCCAGACAGTACAGTTCCCAAGAGTGGAAGAGCTTCTGGGATTGCTAGACAGAGTTTTTGGCAGCTGAAGCTTTTCCACTTCAGCCTTGATTGTATGTGATACAAGTAGGATTCTGTGTTCTTCCCTCGTCTCCTCATGTTATCTGTCCTGGTAAGGCTTTACTGGTGGGCTTCCTTCTGATTTGCCTGGTGTAAGCTGCCTGTGTGGCCATGGGGAGCTTAGCAGCAGGAGAAATTCTCCCTTTTCCAGAGCCAGTGGCTGAATTTGCCACTGTGTTCAGACACTGACAGGGGAAACCAGTGACTTCCCTGTTTAACATGGGCATCCTGTGGCACTTTAGCAAAAGTGACTGATACAGGCTAAATTTGAGTGACGTATATATAGGTGGTGAAAAGCATATACAGCCCAACCACAAATTTCCATACATTAACTACGATGTGATGGAATAAGGTCAGAGAGAAAAGCATGATAAATCTTGGAAGAAGGGGTTCCAAGGACAGAGATAAAAAGGACTCAGGCTGGATTCTCGTAAGACACAGGATTTATTTCATATGAGCTACTTCTCCTGTTTTATCTTTTCATCATCCAGCACAGAAAGCTCTTCTAAAACACAAGTCTAGGGATCCCTGCAGCCCATGAGAGGCCCTACTGCCTTGTACAGTGGAACTGTTGGGTAACAGTGATGGAGTTCAGCCTCTGGACCGTAATTTACTCCTCTAGTCTTTCTAATCCTCATGTGTCATGGCCTCACCGTGAAAGCTTCACACGCTGCCACAGAGGGAGTTAGCACAGAGCGTTTCATGCCGTGCTTGCTCCCTTTTTAAACACCCACGTACCTTGCTCGTAATTGTCTTCATGACAACCTTTGTAGCATTTTCTGTTTGTAGGGCGAGCATTTCAACTGTGCGTGATTCAGCAAAGTTTGTTCTTGCATACTACTGTACTATTGTTGACACCTACAAAAAAGCTAACGTGAGCAATAGCTGAAATTCCTTCAGAATATTTATACTTCTAAATATACTGCGCTCTAAATACTTTAGAAGGTGCTGGATATTATAATGTAGTGCAAATGTTAATCATACGGGACTGTACCGGTATGTATCTGTTGGAATCTGTGAGGGAGATAGTGACTTGTAGAATTTTATTTACTAAATTAAACATCTTTGCACAGCTGCTTTAGTATCAACTACGTTTGATTTCTTCCAGAAAAGGGAATAACTGCTTTTAAAATGGACAATCACGAGGAAAGACAAGTGGTAGCAGAATAGAAGTGTCACTTCACACACCTTTTTGTACATTCACGTCTTCCCTTTTTGACTGCAGGATCAATAGCTCATTGCTCTGTTGGTTCAAATAGTATTTCTGTATTGTTCAGATAACTGTATGCAGCAACATATTATTTGTAAATTCTGTTTGCAAGGTATTGAAGGGAAATGGGGGAGCTGCATATGACAGAGTCCACAATAAACGGATACCAATTATTACCTCTTTTAGAGCTTAGATGAACAGAAAACTACACGCAGAATGACAGATACTGCATTAATTAAACACATAACTGTGAGTGGGAGGGTTTTAGGAGAAGTGTTATACTGAGCTGGTTTATTTACTAAGAATTTATTAGCGAGTATTGTTTAGAATATGAAATTTGCATTAAAACCTGTAATCAGAAAGTTTGTATAAACATAGTATCAAAATAAGTCAAAGGTTGTATGAGGTGTGTGCATCCCTATGCCATATTCACTACCACAGTGAGGAGTTTATAGCAGAAATTAGGGTTTTATCAGCTGAATTCAGGCTTTGTTGTTCTCTCACTGCATTGTACGGGCTGTTTAGAAAGATGAAAAAACAACTGGGTTAGCAGAAATGTTTGCTTTGATTTTTAGATGCTTCCTTCACTTCTGAAATTTAATTCTGATTAATCAGATACATCTGTCTTTATTTTGTTGTGACATGCATTGATTTGTGATGCTGTCGCTTTCAATAATGCAGAAACAGTTGCCTTTATTATGAGAACCAGCAGAAATCAACATGCAGACTAACTTCATTTTTAATCTTTTTTTTTTTTCCATTATATATGGAGCAGGTTGCGTGGATGATTTTAAAAACAAAGCTACAATTAAAACTAGATTAAATTTGAACTAAACCATAGCGGAGGAAACTTTCTAGCCATAATATATGTTTATGCGACTCACAGATGTGGACTTTATAATACATTTTTAGAACCATTTCTGAATAAAAACCGTTGCTGGCAGAGAATTAAATGATTTGCCCAGTATATAAGGCATTTCTGTGTGCTGTTGTTACAATATACATATTCAGGCTCCAGCTAGTTCTCTCTCTGTACATTTGCACTGTGTGCACCTTGCTTCATAATTGAAGGTGGTAAAAAAATCATGGTACAATGATGCATTGTTTTCCATAACATTAGTATTTCACAGAAGTGAATCTGTATTACAAAATGTATATTTTTGTATGATATTACAGCGTAGTAATTTAGATTAAACTAGTTATAATTTATGGTGCCAAGCCAAAAAGCTATTTAAGATGCATTAAAATGCAGAACCATGACATTTGAAATTCTGATGTTCTTAATATGACAAAGGTTATTCTATGGAGTTTTGCTATAATATGAAATATTAATATTTCACAATACAGTTTTGATGAAGTACAATTTGCCTAGCTTGCATATGATAAAGAAATTAAATGCTTACCAAGGGAGTTCAGTGAGAATTAGAGCCCCGCCTGAACATCTGCTTGAAATGTTATTATCCTGTCCTACTGACAGCATCACTCCCTCATTGTTTTTCAAGATTGACAGCTGAATATTGTACTGATTTCTGCAGCAAATATGTCTAGGTGAACTTTGTTTGGTTTTTAGGAATTTAGAACATGCTTTTGATTTCCATCCTATAATTTTTTTTTATACTCTTGACATTTGTAGATGCCAGATTGAGGTCTAGTATGCTGTAGCAAAGATAGACCATTGACTTGCAACGAAATGCCAGTTGATATCTCAGTAAACAGAAATATTACTATTCTTTATTGTGTGGTCTGTATGAAAGCTGTATGGGCTTTCTTTGGGGAGACAAATGATCAGATTGTTAATGTCAAATATAAAAGGGACTGTTTGCCTTTCTACTAAATAGCGTTAGACAACTTTTATTAACTACATTTTTTGAACAGAAAAATGAGCTTTTTATGGGATTCCTTAGTGCACAACACTCTTAAGTTAAATTATTTTCTTGTTTTACAAGTTTTAAAATTAATATTAATGGCTTTAGTATTTTTAGGAGTTCTTTGTCCTTCATTTTGTTCCATATTTCAGAAAGAATTTTAATATGAAATACCATCTTTATTGTTTCACAATTTTTGTGGTTTTAGATCAGTGCATAAAATCAGTGAAGTTTAACAGGAGAGGTAAAAGGCTATGCTAGGGAAGTGCTGTAGAATGTAATTATTATCTTTTAAAATGCTGTAGTTATGCCATTTTATTTTTATACAGAAAATGTGTTATTTAGCTACAAAAAAGGAACAAATAATTCTGTGAATCTGAATAAGTAGCAGGAAAACAGACTTTCCTCCTTTTGCCCTGAGAAAAAGTATTTCTCTCATATGTTCAACTTAAGGACCAGATCTCATCTCTCTACTTAGTTTTGCCCTATCTCTGACCCAGTGTAAATAAGGCTGGAGACTTCTTTACATGAAAATAACTTCAAAAGCTTCAAAATTGCTGTCTGAGGAACTGGAATGGACCATGTTTAACCATTCTTTTTCCTCAGTCCATATACCTGGTGATGTAGGGGTTTGGCATATCTTCACCCTGGAAGAATCTCTCTGAAGAGATGGGGCACAGCTTGAGCACAGTGAAAGAGAGACCAAAGATTCCAGGACTGAGAGCTTTAGCAAAGTCATTATTGATAAGCCAAGGCCTTGCCCACCACAGCTGAAGTCTGCACCAGGTAGATGCACACCCTGAATTGTTGCAGATGTGCATCTTGACACCAGGTGAACTTGCAAGTGAGGCACTTCGGGCCATTTAAAAATCTGGTTTTTGCATCAATAATTGTGGTTATTTTGGCCAATTAGTATTCTAATGCTGAAGATAACAAACTGTATTTTTAAAGCTAAATCCGTAAAAAGTCTCTCTCTCTCTTTGTGTTTATATTTACTACTTTAGAAATAAAAAACTTCTTACAAGTTCGTGATAAAAATTAAACCTCTGGGGAAATGTTCAGTCCCACTCTTCCTGTAGTGTTAAACATCACAGAAATGCTGCATTTCTTCTGCATTGAGAGTCTGTCTTCTGCACAGAGTCTCTCGTGGAGAAGTCTGTTATCTCAAGGCGTGGAGCACAATGTGACAATTCATCAGTGGAAGACAGGGATCTGTCTGCAGGGGTGTTGAACGTTGAGTCAGTAAACCTCATCTGTGCTAAAGAACAGATTTTTACAACCAGAGGATCAGCAATTTTCTTCCCCTATTATACTTTTTCTGCCATTCCTCATGGAGCAGAGTGAGCGTGGCTGTAACTTTTATGCCACAGAGTCTGAGCTGGCACTGGCTTACCTTCCTCAGAGCTGCACACGAAGCTGGCCAGCAAAGGCAAAACCACATCTATGCCCAAAACTGGTTCTTGGTAGGCTGCAGGATTCTCATTTATGTCTAAAGGATTTGGTTTCTGTTCATCTGGGGATTTTTTACACGGTATTTAGAGGTTGTTTCTTTTTCCTATCTTTTTCTTCTGGAGTCAGTGGTTCAAAACACTGTAGCCAGAGTTCATAAACATAAAGGAAGTGTAAGTTTGAACATTCATCTCGAGCTTGAATATTTTAGGCAGCTTATGTATAAAAGACTTGTAAATCAATCTTTAAGGTATTTTTTTAATCTGAAAACTGCTGTGTGTTGTAATGAAACTTATAGTGCACTTAGATTGGCATAATTGAGAAGCAGTTCCACCATAATTCTGAAGGACCATACAGACTGCAACACTGAGTATTTTGCTGCATTTGCCTTTATATAACGAGACCTTTCCAAAAGTAGGAGCGTTCATTCCTGCTCAGCATAATAGGTGCTGTTCTGGTAGTGACCAGAACTTAAGAGAGGATGTAGTTTCTATTCATAGTGCAACTATTACCCAGTCAGTCAAACAAAACGGATGCAAACTTTACACTGGTTAAAAATCAGAACAGTATTTCTTTTTATATTGAAGAAGCTGCTTTGCTCTTTACTAATTTTGCTTTATTTACCTCATTCTTCTGAAAATACCTGCAAATATTTATCAAGAGAGGAGAGCACACATGCATGATTTTGCAAAACCAGTGAGGATCTGCAAGTCCTGTTGGCTGTGTCTGAAGTACTCAACATTTTTGAATATCACATCCTGTACAAACACGATACTAAAAAGCAAATATGTAATATACTTGTGTAAAATATTGTTCAGCTATATTTTTCTGTAGTTGTTTTGTATGTCCTTGGAAGGTTGTTGGTGGTCTTGACAATGACTCATATAATTTTTTGTCTGAAAGGAATTCAGCTAAAAAGGCAGTTTGAAGGTGAGCTAGAAATTGGCAAGTGTAATTCTGAAATTTAGAATTTTCTCATTTGTTCCATTCCAATTCAGATTTGCTGCAAACCTTTTAGTATTGTTGCATTCTATTGGTTGCATGCAACCAACTGCATCTAACTTTCTTCAGTGGCATATATTTTATAATTTGTTAGAAAAGGTTGTAAGATATTGTTTTTAATAGTTATATTTAAAATGCACCTAAGACAATCACAGCATAAGGACATATTTAACATTTTTTAGTTTCTTAGCATAAATTAAAAACTTCTCTATTTTTTGAAATTGTTATGATGCACTTTAATAGCTAACCATGGATATTCAGGAAAAAATGGAATCTTTATTTTGTCATTATAGAATTCCCTTCTGTCAAGTCATTGACTTTTTGACTCTCCCCATTTTGTTAAGGGCATGTGTCAGAGTTTGGGTTTTTTTCCCTCATTTCTACATTCTAACTATAAAAAAAATCCAGAATACCGTCTAGACTTCAGTAGGCCTACTGAGATACTGAAGTGGAATAAAGGAGAAGTGGTCGTCATGATTCAGTTGCTCTGATTTATAGTTCAGCATCTTTGCTGAGGTCTGCATTCATTGCTGTGGTCAAATGCTGGCTTCTGCAAAAGCCTGGGTGACACTTTGGGACCCCACCTCTGCCCACTGACATTTTAAGGCTGCAGATGCCTTGGGGAAGCCCTTCCAGCACTGGGCCTCCTCCCCTGGCACCAGCTGGTCGCTTCTGCTTCAGCTGGGCACGTCACAAGGCAGCCCAGGTGCTGTTGGGTGACTGCTGGTCTGCTCTGCACTGTGACAGGCTGAGGAGACCTGGAGCACCTCATGCAGCAACTCAGGCCCCAAGATTCCTGGTTGGACCATGGACTCTTGCCACGTGTTTGCAGAAATGTGGTCCTGAATTGGCTCTGCAGAGAGCTCTTAGGTCGGTGTCAGGCGTGTATGTGGTGGTGTAGAGCTCGTGTTAAGAATTTTGCAGGCATTAGCTGAAATGGCGTAACTATCTCTGAACTGGCATATGTTTCCACACACGGGTTTACAGGGTTTAGCTTAATCACTTCTCAAGGAATTTTTGGTTATACCAGTGTAGCTTCTATGTAAAGGCAATACACCTCTCCTAAGTGTTCGAGTTATCTCAGGTCTTGAGTTCCCACTTGGTAAATGAAAAGGGTAAGGCTGTGTTTAACATCTGATTTGCCCACACAAGAAGTTAAGAAAGCAAAGAGCTGATTTTTGAATCTCATGGTGATATAATTGCATTACTCCTGACTGACATTGTTGCAAAAGCAGAATGAAGTCCCATATGTTTAAAAAACCTGACAGGTTCTTATGTTAAAATACCTATTAGTAATCCAAATATGTATGTGAGTGTATTCTAAATAACATTTATTATCATTATTTGAGATACATAATTACCTAAATTATTTTACTACACTTGCGATTGTGGGACTCTGTCCTTCAGTCAGGAAGTGTACGATTTTTGTGAATAAATCCTCTAGAATTCATTCAAGGAGGAGACAAGTGCATCCATCCCATGAACTTTGGAATTACTACTTTAAGAATTATCCAGAAAGCTTTTGTCATTGCTAATTGCAAAATCCAATTTTTGGTCTATAGAAAAAGGAAATACGAACACACATTTTCAATAATCCCTTAATATCCATGTTATATTAGTCTTTAATTGTAATTTCTCACATCATGTATTATAAGGACATAACTTTAGATTTGTGCAGAGGACTTAAAACTACTTCAAAAATTATTTCTACTGAATTACACTAATGCTGTTGAATTATTATTGAGTACTGACATTTTATACTTTAATCTGTTTTGGCTTTCCTGGTGCATTTTGGACTATGAAGCAGTTAATTACAATGCAACCTATAGGTCTCAAAAGCAGCTATCACCACCTTTTCACTGTTCTAGAACATATATTTAAACCTACAATATGTTAGTAAGTTTAAAAATTATTTTTGTCCTTAACTTCTACGTTCCTGACTTCTCTGATAATTTAGTGCAATATAAGAGTTTTAAAAAATCAAATTTCTAAACCACATTACAAATGAAAAAGACATAAGCTAATGTTATTGCTGAACGTTTCTTCGTTTAGCAGCTGACCTTCTATTCCTAGAGAAAAGAAAGTCTTGGCTAGAAGACAGTTCGATAAATGAACAGGCTATATATTGATTTTTCTCCCTCTTCCCTTGTTATGTAATATGATTTCCCTTCCCTTGCAAGGGTTGCTGTTGTACAGGATAGGGCTGGGATCATGGTCGTGGAAGCGTATGGGAATGTGTAGACTAAGGAAGGCTGTCACAGCAGTCAATAAGATCTGAGAGGTGTTGACTAATTGCCTGCTAATTACACAGTAAATTGTCTAATTAAGCTGATGGTTAATTAGGGTACGCTCGCACAGCAGTCTTATGGAATTTTTGTCTGATATCTGGGAAGCAGCTTGTGTAATTGGCAAACTGGTAAGAACTGGCAGAGAACACGACTGGGAAGCACGCTGCCAGTAGATGACAGAATAAGGATGCGTTTGCACAAAGGTTGTCATGTGAACACGCAGGGGTTTGTTAGCCTTCTCCAGCTACGTGGCAGCCAGCACAACGAGGAATCGAGCTGAAAGCTGCTGGAAGCTGTAAATAAAATAAGGCTTAAGCGTGTAATATTAGAAAAGCAGTGACATGTGCTCTTATATTTTAGTCAGTTTGAACTTTAGATAAACACAGGGTATCAAAATTCTCATGTACAGGACTTCACCAAACTGTGTGACTTGACCAAGGCAGTAATTATGGTATTGTGAGCTATTTAGTGGAGTCCCAAAGTGATCCCGTTTCCAGGGACATGCTATATGTGTGTTGTTGTTGAAAAAGTGTAGCTGTTAATAAGGATGCTTGCCAGCCATCATAACCATCATGTGTGGCATTCTGGATGCACTTTAGTTAGCATCTTGTCCATCCCTAAATGTGACAGAGTATGAGCAGGTCACAGGGGTGCTCTGAATAAAATACGTGTGCACTATGTATAACTATAATATCATTAATGAAAATCTAGATCCCAGATTCTGACCCAAAGCCAATGGCAATGGTCAGGAATATTAAGCAGAGAGAACCTGGACAGCGCAGGAGTACAGACACCAAATTCTGCCAAGCATCAGTTTGGTGTGACTTAAATTTTTCATTCGGTGACATGGTATGTGGACTTTCTTAAAGTTAATTATAAATATAAGTATCCTGCAGAATCAGAATTGCACAACACAGGATTGGGTCTTCACATGGCATTGTGATTTAATTTTGAGTTATGTATCTGCAAAATCTATGAAAAATATAGCTCTTTGTATATCATGAGCTAAACCAAAGAAAGTGTGCATGTATATATGTGCTTATTTGTTAGGAATGTTTTGATGTCACTTGAGCAAAGTGAAACTTAATATCCACTTTGATTCTTAGAAATCACATTTGTTCCAGTGGTCCCTATTGTTTTACTTCTAACCATTTGAAGTATGTGGTTTGGACACAGTGTCTGTCTGGAACAAAAAGAAAAATTAAGTGAATTCCAGATCTGGTTTGCTGCTGAAACTGTTGATTTTCATTTTTTTCTTTTAAATTTAAACCACATATATGTTTCTTCTCCCATAAAAACAGAATTTTAAAACAATCAAAATTTGAGAGATTAAATTATACTTTCTTTGAATTAATAAAGCCAATTTTATTCTATGGTCTTGCCTCTTCTACTTACCTGCACAATTAATAATGCCTTTATGAAGCACTGTCTGTGTTGTGTATATTTCTTTATGATTTTTCCTTCAAAAATAATTGAGTAGAACCATGGTACACTAAGAGTGTTCTCACTGTGCCAGTCATCAGGCACAGGACTCCAAACACTCACAGGCTAATCTAGGAGGCCTTAAACCTGCTCTGAGGGGGATCATAACAATACCTGTAATGTTGCTCCTCTGTGTATATTTCCACAGAAGAAAATGCTACAATTCCCCTGCATCAGATCCTGTGAATTGTTGCATTAAATGAAAAAGGTGAAGTTCATTAAGTCAAAACCATACAGGGAGGCCCTGTGTACATAATCTTCTTTCAAATAAAATATACTTTAAATTTGCATTTAATATTTACATATATGGTTTTTCCACATCTATCTGCACATATGAGAAAAAAAACCTCCTCAATTAATTTTTCCTTACCGTTTTTAAGGATTATTCTTTAAAAGTATTGGAGAAACTATTGGTTTTGCTTCTGACAGCGTATTCAGGAACAAAGCTTACTTCACCAGCCAACTGCAGGAACTGAAAGCATGCGGTGCAACCATCACAGTTGCTTTCATTTTCTGTCATGGGGCAGCAAATGGATACATTCTAATGCATTTTATTCTCTGAAGACAAAGAAAGGAGTTCAGAGGATAATTGTTACCTTATTATATCCTTCAAAAGGAATATCTGCCACATGCTATTATGATTTATGTTTTAATAAATCACACAAACATAGAAAAGCATGTTTCTGGTAATTCACATGGTATAGTAACTGTATGTATGTAAAGCCCTATTGCAACATCACAGTCTGTAATAAAAATTGTACAGCAATAATGCTGCTGTTAAACAGCATCAATAGCCAGCTTATTTTAGAAATAACTGGTTTTAAACGTACCAATTTTTTTCATATGCAGTTATTGCTCTATCTTGTATGACTGTGGAATCTAGCAAAATTGGGAACATTTCCCAAATGTCCCTAATGCAGTCTGTCCCAAAGCCTCTTCCTTGTCCATTTTCAAGCCTCATGCTTAAACAATGGAGTGAGAGGAGCACGCTGTTGGCGCAGTGTCAGCATTGTGTTCAGCTTTATTGCCTGTGATGGTTCTCTCCCTGTGCAGTTCAGGAGGGTTCCTGTTTGCACCCTTTTATTTAATGTGTATATCAAGCCATAGAGAAGGTTTAGTAAAGTGACATTGATTGAAGTGTTTTCAATATGTCGAAACTCAGCTTTATAACTCTCAGCTGATTTAGCTGGAGCAGCTGATTGCATTGTTCAATGTTTGTGGGAGACTGGGGCATGGTTGAAAGCATGCTGAGCAAAAGTCAATCCAGACAAGATAGAAGTGATGCTGGGATCGTTAGAGGAAACATCCAGAGGCTACAGCAAGAGAATTATCAGTCCTTCCGGCTGAGGGATGTAGTTCCATTCCAGGCTGTAGCTGCAACAACAGATAAGAGCCAGAAGCTACACCCCTTTTATTTTCTGAATACAAGCTTTGCAATGAGTATCCATGCCTTATATTTAATGATTAACCTACTGCCAGCCCATGCTATGTTGGACTGGGTCTTAAATCTATCCAAATATTGCCAGTGGTGACAAACTTCATGGCTTGAATTCTGCAAAGGGAATCAAAACTGCCCCCAGCCCGTGCTGCCTGTTCGGGGTGCGCTGGGATGGAGAGGAAGGAGATGCTGGCAGTTCACAGAACACTGTTGTTGCACATGCTTGGAGCTCCTGCCCAGGCTGACCTGTAACAGCCCAAATCCCTTAACTGCAGCACAAAATTGAAGAGCTTGTTTTTCCTCCCTAACTTTGCAAGAATTGAGGAAAGGATGAATATTGGGTTTCTAGTTGCTACTGGTTTTTTATTATTCTGTTTAAGTTTATACTGCTGCCAAGAGCAGTGTTCTCAGAAGGTCAGTTGATCTCTGCTCTTGTGTAGGAGGTATTTTAAAGACTGACAGGAGTACCTGGAATAGGTGATTTCATATGGAGGTAATGCAGGTTTCAAACACGTAAATAAGCAAAGTCTTATTTTCCTATATTCTAGGTATACTCAAACTCAGATGAACTTCTCTGATTCCATTTATGGATTTTTTTGTTTGATACACAGAAACATTTTGTGCCTTTACGAAGAACAGAATATTGGAGTACATGTCTAAATTTTTGGAGTATGTATTTTTGGGTGTCACATTTCTTAAATGGTTATACTTTTTTCATTTCTTATTCTAGGCTAAAAATCTGCATTTTTCTTGGTTAAACTTGAACAAATCTATCAGCCAGAAAATTCATATTAGTATATTATAATTTCTTTTTCTAGAAACAGCAATGCAAACTTAATCTTCACTTTACAATAATACTGTATATATCCAAACACATAGTTTTCTTTACTTGAGGAACTTTACTCTCATAATATAATTTACATTTTCATTTCTATTTCAACACTATGGTTACAGAAGGCTCTAAAAATGTATGAGAGAGAGAGAGTAAGAATATATCTGCGAGTAAAGTATTAAAATGATAAACCAAGGACCATCAATCTTATGACTTCTTTCTTATGACCCTCTCTACAATACTAAAAATGATGCTTTGCTACCGTAACAAAAATTGTTCTTACTGTGTGTTGGGAGTTGTATACCTGTAGATACATAAGCTCTGTCTTGTGATGTTTATTTCCTTGCTTTTTGGGTGGTGTTTTTGAATTTCTTGCATTCCTCCTTTAACACAATTTTAAAAAATTAGTTCCAGAGAGTGCAAGGATTTAATGAGGCTTTAAATGACAAAAAAATAACAGTTTCTACAGAAAGAGAGTGACATATTTCAAACTCTGTTAAAATTAGCTCTTGGTGGTCAAATTTTTGCAGAGGAGAGACTTGATTCTGTGTCCAACATCCTCCATGTCTAGCTCGCTTCAATTATATTCAAGGGTTCACGTTCCTACCAGGTCTCCTCCTCATGTGTTTTCCTTGTCTTTTAAGAAAATCTTTTCCAGCCAGCCATTTCTCTGCCTAACTGAGCTGGTGTCATGGGCAGTGGACCATAAGTGCTGGTTTGGCTTTTGCAACACACGCTGGACTGCTTCCTGTTCCTACTGTAAATGTTGGAACACAACATCACCCAAATTCCTGCTTTTCTGTCTGCTAATCAGGAGTTCACAGTGTGCTTGATGGTATTCAAAACCATGATGTTAATGCCTGTTACATGCAAAATAATACGACTTAATAGCATAATTGAGGATGTAGTATTTGCATTCAGCACGTGTGTTTACAGTGAAGTGTCTTGTTATAGCTGAGCTCTCAGGGACAGAAACATCAAGTGCAACAAAGAAAAACATTTTTTTCCAAGTGGTGGAAATGAGAGTTGTTTATTTTGAGAGATCTTATGTAAACGTAACTGGGGGAGGAAAAGTAAGCCAAAATTTCCAGCCAATCCACGCCTGCACACACGTATCTCTGCTGGCCGGAGCTTTCCCCTTTGGTGCCGTTAGCATTTTCATTTCAAAAAACGACAGTCTGCACTGGAAGCAGTAAAAATGTTCAACCTGTGGTTTAAATTATTGATTTTTTTGAATATTGAAGCAGTATTTCAAATGGGTTTTGTTTGAGTTACTTCTGGGTAGAGGGTTCCAGAGGTAATTTGATATCTAAAAGCCTGTGTATTTCAAAGCCATTTCAGTCTTTTGAGTTCCTTCAGCTGATCAGCTGATTGGGTAAAATACCTTATTGTCTCCTGAATTGCAGGCAATAGATAAACTGCAGCTCAAGGTTAGCACGTAGACCAGCATACAATGCTCTCGGTGATTTATTATGTGTACTCAGCGTCCAATCAACTGACAAAAAATACCTCATTTATTTTTAATGCAGTAACTTATCTTCACTTAAAAAAGAAGAAATCTTTTGAGATGCTAGTGTTCACAATCCTGATGGGGGAAGTTCTGTTTCCTGTATCGCTAGGCAATGATGCATAATTAAAATTAGGTGAATTTGTGGTATAAAATCAGTATGTGTAAATAAGAAATAGGTGCATGTATTTTCACAAACAGATTGTTACATTACTGCGGGACAGTATGGCTGTAGTGAAAGAGAAGTAATTTTTAAACAACTGCAGTAGAAGCGGCACTCCACTCTCTTTCACAAAGGCTGGGTTGTTGGTGGTTGTACACGTACAGTGTTTAGGAAATTAGCCATTCTCAGAACCGTTCTAGTTCTTTCTAGTTTCTTTCCCACAGGAAAGAAAAAGTAAAAGTGGTATTACTTTAATAAGGCTCAGATCTGGCAGTGAAGCCATATTGAAATGAATATTGGAGTTGATGGAAACCGTGAAAACTAAATTAATTACAGAAATGGGCCCAGTTAAGAAGGGTTATTACCACTAATGACACAAAATATCACGGAATAATGGCGAGAGTCAGATTTTAAACATGGTTTTTCCCTTAAGGAGGCTATGAGTTAAAGAGTACCAAAACTAAAAAAAAAAAAAAAATTCACTAAAGTATGGATTATGCAAATTTAAGAATTATGCAATTTGTTTTGCAAATATGCATACATATGGCATATATGTTTAAATAAAATTGAAATATATGAATATAAGTTGTGAAAAGATGTGTGGCATAAAGAGTTTATGTAATGCCCAGTTGGTTTCCAACTTAAAATAATGCTGCAACTATAATGCATTCCTATAATATCTAGTTTCTGTGAATGTAGTTTAAGAGTTTGTCAGATTTTGTTGATCCCTTTGGGATCCACACTACAGCGTTTTGCACTGTAGTTTACAAAATCCCATTTAAATCCCATGAGTTCCTGCTGTACTGGTGTGTGCACAAAATAGTTTTATCTGTCCTGTTCTAGGTGTGCAGCAAAGAAGTCTGCCCTGCCCTGTACTGGCTGCACCAGGGGAAGATTGTCTAAAATAGCAGAGGTGTAAAAATCCAGACCCCTAATGCCCCCAAAAGCAGAAACATGCAGTCTGTACCTGCCTATATACTTAATTGTTTAGCACATTAAGTGAGCATTGACCATGCTGTATAGATTAGTCTCCAAATGTGGGGAGAAGCTGTGGGCTGAGAGGAGTCTTGGTAATTCCTGGGTGTATGGGGTAACGCTGGGTGTCGGTGCTGTGGAGCTCTCCTTGGCCCTGATGCAAACTTGGCTCTCCGTCCTTGGAGTGAGATTGCTCCTGTGATCTGGCATGGGGAAGTAATGGGTGTATCCTGTTTCTTACTGACCTTTTGCACTGAGCTGTGCTTTAAACTCCATGGTTCCATGGTAGGAAAAAGGAGACAAAGACAATCCATGTGTTCTGCCCTCTCTAGCTCAGACAGACTTACTCCTAGTATTCCAGTTTTGAGCATGCATAAGCCTCTTGTAGCAGGTCTCAGCTGGCTGTGCCACTAATGGTGCCAGAGATCCAGCCACAGCTGTCATATACTTTCTTGCACCCCTGTGGCAGTAATAGTGGGAACATTTACCAGAGATTCCCAAATGAAACCCTAACTCAATCACAGTGTCTAACAACCACCTTCCTGTTGATTCCAAGGGGAATGGACTTCATATCTACCTCACCTGTGTGTGCCTGCTCGAGCCTCTGATGAGCCTATTTACTTAACTGAGAGACCTGAGCAATGACTCCACAGAGGGCTGGGGTTTGGGACCTGTTACACATTTAATGAAAAAGGACATGTTTTTCCTCGGTGGTAAACAGGAGAATGGTCCTGCTAGGAATTTCCATGTATCATGGCTGCTTTCAGTTCTTACAAGAATATTTTAATGAGCTTTGATCTTTTCGCTTTATTAAATTTGTGCTTTATGTCCCACAGGGTGGATTTTTAAAAGCCAATAGAATGTGTCATTTTTCATGGGCATTTAAAAAAGTTAATAGGCATTGACTAAGCTACTGCTATGAAAACTTCAGGTGAATGTAGAGGAAAACCAGACTTGAGATGGGGCCTCTGTGTCTGCCACAAGCAGATGGGAAACAGAGCTTGTCCTTTGCCATAAAAATTCTATGTGCACTTCAGCACTTCTCTACATGGATTTCTGCCTGTCAGAGAGGGTATAACATCTGCAAACACTGAATGTTTATTTATTAAGAGCTCAGTCTTGAAAAGCAGAATCAGCCCATCAGGCAGGAAATCTCCACTTTGAAGCTCTCAAGTGGAAAAAGCCATCTCTGTCTAGGTTATTGAGCCCATGTGTGGTGCCCTCGTGATGACTGATGGATGATCACACGGTGCTCTCAGAGGAGCTCAGATCTCCCAAGGACAGACCCGAGCATGCTGCTTCTACCCTTCCTGTGCTCCGTCCACCCAGGGTTTGCATTTCCAAATGCTCTCCCTGGGATGTTTACATCCTATCCCAAGTTCTGTGTGAGCTGTCCTGCCAGAGAAGTACAGCATCCTTATCATCCAAGTATGCCAGCAGAGTTTGTTCCGTGATTCAGAGGGTCAGAAAAAACCTATTAGTCATTACAAAAATGGTAACTAATTCAGGATGATGGTTTAATTTGCAGTGCAAGATTTGAAATTCCTTGTGGGTTGATTCGCAGAAAAGTAATTTGGAAAGAATGTTGTCAATTATTTGATTTTTCTTCATTTAGCTTAAACCTATTCTGAAAAGTAGTTCAACTATTTTTATGTCTGTGAACATAAAATCTGACAGTTTGCATGCAATACTCTTATGTGGGTCCTTACTCTGGTAGCCAATACAAAGAGGAAAATGCTAGGGTTTTTTCATGAATTTTAAGGTAGATGAGGCCTCCAGCAAAGATCAAAATCTATTTTAAAGATCCTGTCTAAAATGTAGTGCTGAATTAAAATTGGTTTGAATCTCTTACAAGATGTTCAAATGCTGAGTTAGAATTCACAGGGGCTGATATTTTCATGGTTTGTTTATCCCCATGATCATGTTATCCAGATCTCTGTATAATCAGGCTCTGAGAATGTGGCTTAGCCTTGAAATCCCTGCTCTTACAAAAGGCCCTTTGGCTTCCAGAGGACTTTTACATAGAAAAAGATGAAAGCAGTATGTTCAAAACAAAGTTAATGTTTAAGAGCTCAGTTATCAAAGTAGTAATCTATGGCTAGATAATCTTTGGAATGCAAAGCAAAATATTCCTTTAGATACTTCCATCTTCCCTGTACCTCTTTTTCTACAACTTGAAATTGTTTAATGCTACCTGGAGAATTGATACTTTGAAAGTTACATACCTAGCTATTTAAATAGCATCCCAAATAGAATTGGTATTGTTTCCTTGCATTTCTCACCCCTAAATACACAGAAATGTTAATCAATGCTTGTAGTATTTAGCATTCTTAATCCTAATGGAAAAAGAAAATACGTAAGTAGGTTCAAGACGTACCTCAATATTTGCAATTCATCCCCAGCAGAAAATTTAAATACATGCTTGAAGGAAGTAATGTGACTCTCATCCTAATTACTCAATCCAGCAATAAAAATATTTTGGATTATACATAAATTTAAATATAACTTTGGTGATCTGTAACTCCCTGATGTTGATTCTTCGTGCAAGAATTTTAACAAGTCTTTAAATAGGATTGTAGTTAAAAATTTTTTATTCTTGATTATTGAAGAAATGATATATTTTTCACCCTGAAGGTAGGCATCTAGTCTCCCCTCCTCCTAGGAGAATATAATAGTCTTGATTTACTTATAGAAGTCTGGAGGAAAATATTTTAGTGATGGTTCACAATTTACTAATGGAGTTTTACAAAACAGCCTCTAGGAACAGCTAGAAATACATTGATTATATGGCTTCCCTGTGAGAAAACAGTAATTAAAATTATACCACAGATTCTATCAGGACATGTTAATATTTAATTAGGCAATAAATGAGCTTGGTACAGGTGTCCAGATTTGTTGACAGGAGCTTTTTTAATCCATGTAGTACTGTCTCTTAAATAAATAGTTACCTCTTTGCTTTCTTCCAGTGTGAAGTTATATGCCTAATTAGCAGCCATTAGTATTGCTGTGTTAGATTATGAGATGAACTGCAATTCTCTTCTATTTTTCTTCCAGAGGAGCTCATTCTGTGGGCTTGTGTGTCTTGGCTTCTAGGTCACCCTGTTAGGAACCACCCGATACTGATGTTGCCCTATTGCCTTCTTTTGTTTAGCAATTAGAAAACAGTATTATAGAAACTAACATTGAGTTTTGTCTAATGATGATGTTTGAAAAAACTATATTAATTTGGTCTCCCCATCAAGTACAAGAAGAGAATTTGTATCCTCCTTGTAAGCATGACTCCCTTTAGTGACTCTTTCAGACTTGCTGCTGCAAATATGTCATGTAATTGTTCCTTCTCTTTCCTGGATCATATTTTTTTTAAAGGGTCTTCCCTATGCTCCTCCCTGATTTTCTTAGATTAACACTTTTAAAAGTGCCTTTTCATTCCTATTTCGTGGGACCATTCAATAGCACTCATCTAGAAAGAAGTCTTAAGAATTGCTGCTCCTTTATTTGGTCAATTAAGTACATTTACATCACAACAAGTTTTGATCACTGATTACAGGATGATGTTCCCTAACAGCTGAAAATGGACTAATATTTTTAGATGTCTGTAAAATAATTAATCTGTTAATGCAAGCTAAGTTTTTATGATCTAAATCCAATGTAGTCCCAAAGGTAAGCATTATAGGCTGAAGTACTGTATTTCAGTTATTATGCATTAATTTTCCACCTTTGTGAATGTACACAGGTCCTTAGAAGCCATGGCACAGAAATTTCAGTTTAGGATACAGATCAAAAGTTGCAATCGGTGCAGATATTTTATTTACCCATGTACTGCTGTTTTATTCCATTCTCTTCTCCTCAAATCATTAGCATTGCATCATTTGCATCGTGGTTTTGTGTTCTTGCGACGTCTTACTGAAAATTAATTAATGTTTTAAGGCAATTAATGAACATCTTTCTCATCGGTCAGCTAAAGCAACCATTCTTGATTAGGTAGTTTACTATATCAAAACACCAAGACCCAACAATCATAGAATCATTTAGGTTGGCAAAGACCCTTAGGATCATCAAGTCCAACCAATAACCCTGAACTGCAAAAACAGATCCAAAAGTGAATGTCTGCATACAGATACAACTTTCTCTTGAGAGCTATAAGTTCTACTTCTCTCTTCTTTTGATGGGTGTAGTTTTTGACCACAATACAGTTTGACAGCAGAAATTTAATCATGTCCTTCTGCTTAGACCTTTATCAGAAAGCTGATAAAATGTGTGCTCACACTGAACGTTAGCAGGAAATTTTTCAAATGTCCTTCAGGTTTTTTTTTCTTTCTCTCCTTTCCGTCCCTCACTTCCCTGTCTCTCACAGAGAAACTGATATAAAGCTGATGAGAATTTGGATTTGCTTTGAAAGCATCTTTTGTTCAAAGACTAATTTTAACCTTGTGATAGAAATTGCTTTTTGTATTCTGTTGAATGTGATATCTAGTAATTGTTTGTCAAGACAAAGTGCTGTAGAACATAATACATTTTAAAAATTATCTTTCGTAATTACAGTAAAAGTGCCCTTATATTCTAATGCCTAGAAAACAAGCAAATATGTAAAAAAAAGAGAAAAAATTACGTTTTAATTTTAAAGCAATATGGCCTTGTATTGTAAAAAGTGGGGTTTTTTTAAACCGTTCAAGCAAATGTAATTGTCAACAAAGATCAAATACTTCATTTTCTTATGAAATATACAACTCAACAAGAAAATATTTGTAGATTTGACATAAACATTATAGTTGCTATTCTAATTTTTTGTACTTTTTCTCATAATTTGCAATTGTATTTGAACCTCCTAATTTATTATTTTAGGAAGCTTAAGTTTGTAATATTTCGACTTGAAGACAAACTGTCATGTCTGAATGAACAAAGGTTGGGGGATGGCTGTTGTTTTAAGCAAGGGCAGCAAACCATTTCTGTTTGACTCAGAGTGGGGATGGGATTGTTCCATAATTCTCAGGTAAAGAGAGTAAATTTTTTTTTTTTTTTTAATTCACTGATCTAGTAAGATTATCCAAAGAGCTTGGGATTTTGCTGTCTTCATCACGAGTTATCGGTGCTGATGGCCTTCTGTCTGGGAATTGCCTTGGTAAGGAAGGTGTGCTGAGCAAGCAGCAACGATAGCAGCTTAGGTAGAAATGAAGTTCCATGTCTGTAAATTTTGAAGTTTCTCATGCGTTCTCATGGTTAAATCTTAAAGCACTAATGAGACAGTATAGAAAAACATCAAATATGTGGGAACTAAACTTCTTACTTGTCATTTGTCTTTCACACAATATGAGTGGTTCAGCAGTTTTTCTCCAAAGTCCTGACACATTGCTTTTTCCCTTATGGGGCTGCAGTTTTCTGTGCTAACTTAGTGATTTGGAAAGCCAGCTTACTCACTGATGCTGTAGTGTTAAATTGGTTTAATAAACACAAATGTGGTAGTTTAATGTTGTTAAAGCATTTATGAGGTAATGGTCTATTTTTTTAAAAAATAGTGTGCATAACTCAGCTTATTCAGTCAAGAAATAGAGCAGGATGTTAAGGAAGATTTACAAGCACTGTTTGTGTTCCAGACTTCTGGAATTTAAGTACAAGTTTGGGTACTTTCATCTTTGCAAACACAGGACAAACAGACATCAAAAGACAGATAAGAATATTTTTAAGGTATCCTTTTCCCCTCTGTAGCATAATAGATCTTGTATGTAAAAGCTGCAGAAGCACAATTTTTAAGTTACAGCAAGGTTCCTTTTCAAAATGTGTTCTGTACTAGTGGAGAGATCAGAACATTTATGCTTTAAGTCACCAATGTGAAAAATGCTGGAAGGCTGAGGAAGTAATATATTTTTAAATTCAGTTCTTATTTTGGTCAAGTAACTTAAAAATAATTATTTTACATCACATTATCATGATATACTATCTGTCTTCAAGAAAAGGAGAGCAGTGAAGAGGAAAGGGCTAGGTGTAGACTTCATTCACAAAATCAATGAAAAAAAAGAGGTGTCTTTATGGTACTTTATTTCTCATACCTGGTGGTGGAGAGATTAGAGCAGTTTCTGCATGGTGGGAAGTTCTGAGATAAGTTTTTCTGTGAAGGTGGTTTTCATTTTTAAAAAATGCCTCTGTGTGCACTGAGGGAAAGAGAAGGAGAGAGTGAGGAAGTGACATGGATGAGGTTTTGTGTTCATATGGGAAGAATAAAGTCTGGCCTATTCCCTCACTAAAAAAAATGCCAAATGCAGGCGTTACAAATTCAACAGGCAGCATTGCGTGCAACAGAGCAGTGGTTTGTGCACTGGAAGGTGGCAGCCAGGCTGCATCAAACCTCCTTGGGCAGAAATCATAAGCAAATTTTCCTGCCTTTCTCCATGAGCCAGTGAATCTTCCCATGTTTTGCAAAAAACCTACTCTACTAGATAAGGTCTTCACTGTTGTAACTGTTGGAATGGTTTTGTGTTTGCAGAGGTCCTTGATGTGCATTTATCTTCCAGTTCTGCTGGAAAAAATTCTGACTTGGGGAAATTCAGGAGAGCAAGTCGGTGCTTTGGGCCTCATGAAAGAAACCCTGCGGAGATGTAGTGCGTCTCAGTTCTGATGGAGAGGAGGGGAGGAACCAGTCGGAAAGGTTGTGCAGGAACAGTGCTGTGTGCAGTGGTATTGTTGGTTCAGGTTTCACTTGCCTTTTGTGGATGGTTAAAACTCCAGAAGGGGTGATACTAGACACAGTCTGGCTAGACAGCTGAGTCACAGAAGAGGCAAATCATCACAAGACCTTGAGTGAGAGTTGGCAGGGAATTACGAGGACATAAGTCTGTGATGCCGTTCGTATCTATGAGGGTGTGCAAACAGCAGTGAGCCAGATTTCCAGAATGCTTTAACTACTGTGATATTAGGCAGAAAAAGGCAATGTCTCCTCCATATTTTCATATAGGTGAAAGTGTAATAAAGTTCTAATGTAATTAGGGAAAACTGAATATTGATGTTGGGGGGTTGATTAAACCATTTAGAAAATAGCCTCTAAAAACATTTCACACATACTAGATTTTGAAGTCTATACAACCTTTTTGATATATTTTTGAAATATTGGGGAGAAAAGCACATCATAATTTGGTTAAATAACTGCATTTTTCAGCTACTGTGCTTGGTTATTAAATTAAAGAAGGTGTATTGAACATAATAAGGTAGAAACTTACATTTGAGCTGGTTTTTTACATTGCAGTTTACTGTGTACTAACTTTAGGTATGTTGTTTTGACATACTGGACTAAAATGACCTTAATAAGGTATTTATTTAGATCTCTCCTTCACAAAGAGGCCATTGTGGCTGCTTTGGTGCTCGCATTGACGTTTAGTGAGCAGCAACCCCCAGGAATGTATAGATGCATAGTACCCGCTTGGCAAGTATAACGCCCTCCTTTCCTAGAAGAAAGAAAGGTCAAATAAATTAGCTTTGTTAGAAATAGTAATCTGCTCATTGTGTTTAATCTTTTTTCTCATATTAATGAAAAAAACCTGACAATGGTCACTAATTCCTATCTGCTTTCATATGTTAAAGCTGAGAAAAGCTTAATTTGAAGTATGAGGTGACTTTCATTGACTTTGGGGGCCTATGCTGTAAGGCACATTCTCTGTGTCTCTTAGAAGTCTCTCCAAGTGAAGAAAACTCATGTTAACACTTGTTATAGCATGATTAAATGTATTTTTAAAATCAAAAAATCTTATTTGAAACCTTAATTGTGCTTCAGCCATTTACATTGCAGAACAGCTGTACTTCAGGAGTGAATAGTTGTACAATTGCTTAATATATTAATTAAAGCTACAATTAATTTATTTTCTTTCCATATCCAGAATAAAAATGCCCAGGTGTTCTCTTAAACAACTGTCACGTAAAAGGAGGGATTTTCTCAACCCCTTTGTGTTTGATTAGTCTGTCAGTGTCCCATCACGGGGACCCTTCCCTGAGCAGTCACTGACCAGAGGGCAGCCCCACGGACACGTTCAGGGTCACACAGCGTGAGAGACAGCCCTTCCTGAGCTCCACAACTGAGTGTGTGACCCACTGCCAGCAACTGCCAGCGCCCTTGAAGAGCTCCCACTAACAGTTTATGGAATAGCATTCTTTATTAATGTAACAGAAGGTTGTGACAGGTTAAAGTTCAAAGATTGCTGGTGATAGCATCTGGCTGCAAGATTGTATTCAAAGCAATATATGGATAAGCTCTAATTCCTAACAAAAGCTAGCTTGAGATAATCGGTGTACATAAAAGTACAGTTCTTACCCAATAGACATCCCTGCGGGTGGGAAGACTGCTCCCTTCAGCTGATCCCAGAAGCTGTGGTGGAGTCTTCTCTATTTTCTCCCCATTTTTAACTTACTTTGTACTATTTTTTATGTTTGGGTGGAGCATGTATTGTGTGTGGGAGGTTGGGTATGTTGACTGCATTCCAGAGAGTAGAAACCACATTTTCTCCCTATAATTTTCCATTGTTATAACTGTGTCTGTAACTTTCCACTCCTCTCCACATTCTATTTCATCCCCCCTTAGCATGTACATTAACTGCAATTTTTGTAACTTTCCAGTTTTAATTTTACCCCTCTTTTCCCCACAGCAACCCTGTTATTTCAAGTGTGCATTAACATACTGGTAGCTGAAATATTTTGAAAAAAATTGGGCAGAAAAAGAATGTTTTGAGCTCTGCAAATCAATAGAAACACATCAGAGCTTTGATAGGAAAAATCATTCTCTTGGTTCTTTTTGTATTATTATCTATCTTTTATTGTATTTGCCTAGTATAACTCCATCAACTGAATAGGCATGAAGTGGCATACCTCTTGGGAGACTGCTTTTCTGCAGCTGGCCTCTCAACACATTTTTCTCCAAATACTTTTTTTTTTTTGCCTTTTTTTTGGTTTCTGGGAGACATGATTATGAAATAAAAAGTGAACTCAGTTAATGAAGTGCTATCTTCTTGGTTCCCCTAAAACAATAACTCTCTGAGAGAGGTGAATGGCTTGATTAATTTCTACGTGTCATTAACTTCCATGCCCTCAGATGACAATGTTAATATTCACAATGTGAATTATTTCTCTGCTGATTGGTTTAGGAGAAACACACAATGGATGTACTTACCGCATGATCTAGCACTGTGCCCAACAGCCCTTTGGATGCCCTAAAACTTGAAATGCCCCTGCTGTCCTGCTTTCATTGGTCATTATAGGCAGCATGGTTGCAATTTTACAATACAAAAATCCGTGGCAATTACCAACTGCAAATGTGGACAGTGTGAAGCAAAACAAATTTCAGAATGACTAGTAAGGTATGGACTGATATATTGATACATGCCTTTATTTAAATTTAGCTTACTAAAAGCTGCTGAGTGTCTGGACTTTATCTTTAAGATGTTGTCTCAATTTCCCCAGCCCATTAGACTTAAGTAGTTAAGAATTCAATGATCTGATTGCAGAGTTCAGAGATTATTAGAGCAAATGGGGCCTGATCAATGCCTTGGGTCGTCTTTTCAGTGTGTTAATTAATTAATCAACAGGAACAGAAATATATGTGTAATGCAAATTAACTCAGTCTCAAGTTACTAGAATACCAGAATTGGTCGTAAGCAGAAGAGGGGAATCCAAAAGCAGCTGGATATTAGTGCTTTTATCTGTGTAACACCACTTTCTTTGGTGATGTCCTGAACTAGAGATATTTGCAGGATTAGTGTGATTGTTCCTCCTGTGCTCTCCTGGAGAAATGAATAAGCTTTTGAGGCAATGGAAGAAATTCAGTGACTGAAATATTCATGATTCACAGTTGGCCCTTGATTCTATTTGTTGTCACTGTTTCTCTTCATTTACATTAACCTCAAAACAGGTTGTTTTGCTGTAATCTAGTACTGAATACAGTTTCCTTAATCTCCAGATCCACACTGAATTTCAATATTTCCCCATGAAACAGAGTAATTTTATGTGGTATTTTCTGTTATCTTTGCCAATTATTTTTTCAGGTTTTTTGGTTTTGTTTTTTTTTTCCCCACAGCTTTGTCTTTCAGTGTGGAAAGACATAAGCTTTGTTCTCCCCTAGCTCTTTGTTAAAAGTCTTCTGTCCTTGGTCTTCAGAGTACATGGAAGTGCTGTGCTATTTTTCTCAAGGACCGTACATTGTCTCCATTGAATGGGGGAGTTAGACACTTGGTTTGTTTTGGACATTGGAGACATTCTTCTGTTCCTGTATGTGGACCTCTCCTCTCACCTGCATGCACCTGCATGCAGGAACCAGACCAACTCATTGCTCAGATCATCTCTTTGTTTAGAACCAATAAAGTTTTTAGGTTCAAACCCTGAAGGACTTACTGTCAGGCTTGTTAAGTCAGTTCTGTTGTGGCTTTTTAGGCATACAGCAATTTTTATTAACAATAAAAAGGTTGTGTGCATAGTTGGGATAAAAGGAAAAAACTGGCATTTCAGAAAAGAAAAGGAATTATCAATGCCAGCATTTGGCCTCACAGTTCCTGCAAACAGGAAAAGTCAGTGTTCAATTAAAACAGAAGGTGGTTTGTCACAAACCCTATGGGCTGGAGTACAAGGGCTACTTCAGCTGCTCTGCCCTTATGTGCTGGTTTTGGAGACAGCAATAGCGATTGGCCAGCCACCAGAATTTCCTGTTTTAGTGAAACAACCTGTGGTACCATGTAAAATTCATTCCTAAGACCAAGGGCCATGAAGTTGGCTAAGCCCAGCCAACAGAGCCTTTGCCCAACTCTTTCCTTGTTCAGCTTTCTCATAGCCATAGCAAAAGACAAAAGATGAAGAGGTTGGTAAGGCAAGTTCTGTGTAGGTATTTCACACTCGTCTCAAAGAGACAATTTTCTATTCTGTCACTTATGTGATTTTTTTTTTTTGTATGTACATAGACAGATTCCTTGAATCATCACATAAGTTTTAAATTCCATTTTGTTTCCATGAACTGTGAGTCTCCCAGTGTCTGGGGCTGTCATGTGCTAACAAGAGACAGGAGGAGTGCCAGAGTGTCAGTCATTACAGACTCTTTCCATCTAGTTTACTCTTAACGAGGAGGGGCAAATGAGGAATGAGATCTTAAATAAGGACAGCATATCCCTCCTGGGAGGAACCAAGACAAAGCAGCCAGGTGGTAATGTTTGGATTTCAAAGCCAGGAAGGATTTTCGGAAGCAGAAACAGCTTGGTCAGGAAAGATAAAGTGATGCACGGACACACCAAAGAGGTCTTGTGACACAGAGGCAGTAGGGAGGCAGTGAAGCCTCTTCTTCATTGGAAGAAACTGATGTCTGTGCTGCTGGGGAATGGGAGGGGAAGGTCCCTGAGCACCAAAGGGGATCTCACAAAATCTCAAGGAAAATTCAACAGTGAGGAAATGTAGGCAGAGAAATGTGTGTGTGTTGACTATTTCTCATGACTCTGTGTATCTCTTGTGGTCATTAAAGTGAAGAATGGCTGCTTTTGAGACAGTTAGCGAAGCCTGTGCATTCCCTGGTTCAAATTTGTGGGATCCTGGAGAGAGAAATTGTCACTCAGATGTTGACTATAACTGAGCTCTGGGAAAGAGTGTGTCAAAGCCATGGGGCTTCAGCAGCAGTTGCAGGGTCTAAGCAGGGGTCTCTCTTTATAGGAGAAGAGATTGCCTGGAGACCCAAGGCAGATAGGAAAACTTCAGAATGTTTTTGCATGGAAGCAGACAGAGGCTTTGAGAGACGCCCACAAGACGTATAATCTAGGCATTAATATCTCAGTCTTTGAATTCTTACTTGTAGTAAAATGGAAGTTAGTGGAAGAACACCAAGGCTTGCACAGAGTGAGATAACAAACGGTACCATCGGTGGCTCCAAGCATTTTCTAGCAAACACATGCACACAAGCGAGCTGCAAAATGGAAGTCAGACCACTCACGTCATCATAATTTGCACTAAACCCAGGAGTAATAATTCCCAGCAGCAGACAGGCTGTTGGCTCAGGCTTAGTGCCATGCTGCAGTAGCTGCATAGCTGCTGCCTGCTTTGGAGCAGGGAGGACGGCAGCCCGTGGTTGCTGGCAGCACGCTCAGGGTGGTCAGGGTAACTCTGAGCTGCAGTGCCCCCTGTGCCTGAAGGACTCGGGTCACACTGCCAGTGTGTCACACTGCCAGGCACTGGCTGCATGTTTCCTCACAGGGGATGGTGCCCAGTGTGCATGAACAGCTTTCCAGGATGAAGTCAAAGCACAAGCTCCTCTGAGGCAATTTAAAAGGAGCGAAATGCTCAAGAGGATAATGTGGAGCAAACTGATGTAAATGGTTCTTCTGCATAAACTGCAATTTTTGTAATTTGTTTAGGGAGCGAGGGGAGTGCATTTTGCTGTATGGTTTTGGTTTGCATAAATTCAGAAAGTGCTCTGAATTATTTTTTTCTGAAAATATATCTTAACTGTTGAGAGGGAGGTGAAGCTTTTGTGATGAAGGGAAAACATTATAATAGGAAAAAGGGGGATTAATGTGGTGTCCATGTTCTGGACTTATTAGGTCTGAAAATAGATGGATTGGTGAGATTACCTTGTATGATTTTTACATATGTAAATGGACATATAATTATCTATCAATATAAAATATTAGTGCATATTTACTGTATAATAATTCAACTTTATTAGTTCAACTTTATAAGCAAATTAAGATTGCCTCAAATTTACATACAATGTGAAAAAAAGTCCCTTTATCCTCTGTAACTGCAGCATTTGGCAGATTCAGGAATAAATAATCTTTTGTGGCAAGGGTATGCCTTATCAAACATATGCAGATCAGTGCTAATTAATGCTAATTAAGGTTTCCTGTCTATCTAGCTGGAAAAACGTCCAAATGTTATGAAATCCAGTTAGTATGCCTATTACCCTAATTGTTTTATATGGGATGCTTCTTAATTAAAATATGTAAATTTACCTTAATTGCTATATACTAATAGAGGTTCATGTTATCTCACTAAAAATGACAAGATGGTTATGAGGGGTACTTAAACAAATAATTCTGATACGTTTGTAAATAAATGACCTTTACTCAAAATTATTTTTAATTGGAAATTGGCAAAAGGAACATTTTGCCATCTATGTTTCTCTTTAGTTTTAAATAATGTCAGAATTTATGGTTCTTTGTTAATATAGATCTGGTGACATCGCAGCTTAATTAAGACTACTAAACAAGTCAACATTTTGTGTGTTTACTGTATGTTTCAAAATTGTTTGCTAACCTCACATTGACCTTCAGAAATGTCATACTTTCCAATATTAATCTTTATTTTCACTATTTTTGTATTTTAAGTTTTGATTTTTATCTCTTTTAATCATATGGTTTTATTTGTGACATTTGATGTATTGGTGTACTTTTGCTCGTGCCTGGCCCATGCCTTTGCAGCAGAGAGGCTGGAGAGCTGCACCTCTCTGAGCTTCACCTGTGGGCGTAGGACATGGGCTTGGATCACCTTTGGGTGGCAGAGTTCCTGTGTCTGCTGGGACATGACTGAGGCCCACACAGGTTTCTACACAAGGTCTTGGATGCCCATCACAGAAGCACTATTTGAAGGATACTTTGTATGGCTGTTCTTAGGTATCCCATATTGGCATTTTCTTTACAATTATCATATTATTTCACACACAGAGCAAACATTTTTCTCCCCTGATGGAAAGAATTTAATTGGAGAATCTGCTAATTTAGAGAACTGCCCTATAGTTGTAGCTTTTACTCATAATAGTAGTAGGTTTTTAACACACCTGGTACATTGTAGCGTATATTATATAATATACATCATTGACATATGCCTCACTTCGCAAAATCCATCTGAAAAATTTGCTGTTTTGCAGGATATTGTGACCAACGTTTCTCCAAGGATTGTGCGTGGAACTACTTCGGGTCCTCTATACGGCCCGGGCCAAGGCTCTTTCCTAAACATTGAACTGATCAGCGAGAAAACAGCAGCATATTGGTGTAAAAGCATTGCTGAACTGAAGGCTGACTTTCCAAACCACGTAAGTGCCACTCAATCATAAAGATGCAACCTCTTGGTTTACTTGGAACCTCTAGTTTACAGGTCTGTGGAAACACAGAGTGTTTATTCAGTAGAATGCAAATTGCTTTACTGACATACGGGTACATTGTTAAAAACCAGAAAAGCCCATCCAAATAATATTTATGACAGAAAATGCTGTGAAATTGCTGTTATGCAGAGGACAATCACAATTTTTTAGTTAGGCTGATGTTTACTTTCAAATAGATAATATCAAGGGGAAGAGTTGATCCAGTGTGGATACTTGGCAGTTCTGTTGTGAATAATTTTGTATTTAAGATAATATGTAATTTATAATAGGAGTTGTTACTGTGAATTGAATTTGATCATAAAACAAATACGTGTTCTTTTCATTCTTAATCCAAATGTGAAAGATGCTTACGGTATTTTTATAAGCAATTGAGTGCTCTAGGTGAAAAAACCTAATACTTAAAGTTAATTTCACTACAAGGATTTTTTGTTAGAGCTTGTTTGGCTCTGGGGAATATCTGTCTTAAAGGTAATAATCATGGTTGGGAGCAATGACACCAGCTAGCTGGCATAAATGGTTTTTAGCTACTGTTCTTGTGAATAAGGACAATGAGGTAGAAAGAAAAATTCTCCTCAATCATTATCTTGAATGGATAGAACTAGAAATCCCAGAGCCTGCATGTCTTCTGTCTTGAAGTTACTACCTCCATGGTTCAGCTATGAGCAAAATAAGTGAACGTTCCTGAACATATGACATGAAGGTGGTCGAGGGTTTTTTTTTCTTATTCCTGGTGTTTAAATGTGCACATCAGCAAGTATAAAAGTGTTTAAACATTTCATATTGACAGTAAAAGTGCTGCATGTTTAATATCCTACTTCACTATGGATGGACTGTGTGTTTCTTTGCTGAGATTCTTGTCGCTTTATTTACTGTGACTGAGCTTCATCATAATGAAAGCATGAACCAAAAGATAATATCCTATTCCCTGATTTTGATTTTAACATCCTTTGTCGAAGCCCTGGATATTGCATGCAGGCAGACTGTTGGCCATTTCTGCTGTGGGAATGCTGTCCCACTGCAGTCTTCACCAAAAATCCCTCACAGCACTTTGTGCTTGAGATCAAACCATTCTCTTCTGTGAGGAAAAGCACTAGCAACATTTCAAAAGGAAGACTTGAATTTTCTGAGACCTGGCGTTGTGTGTGGGATGAAGAAGTCCCACTCTCCCAGAGTTCCTGGGGTGAACATCTTCTGATCATCCCTCATTATATGTGAGTTATTACTTTGAGAATGTGAATTCAGTTTCTGCACGTTGGCTATGGCTGCTACTGTGGCATCTTTGAGGCAGGTAACGCCTGTGTGGGCATGGGGGAAGCAGCACCCAGCAGTAAACCTTCGCATTGCTTACAGGGATTTTTAAAACACGCCTGTGAACTCATGTAAGAACTGTCATATAATTATAATGGTAAATTTGTTGCTAACTGAAAACAGAATTTCGTGCACTGAGGAGAAGTCTCTTGGTGCTTATTTTGAGATATTCTGTATAATTACAGCTTGCAGAATTTTCTTCACCCAATTGCTGTTCACTCCTCTAGAAAGGCTTTTTTCAACTTTGTGTGTTTTATTAAAACCAAAAACAGTTTCTGAGAACTGTTTGCGTGAACTTAATTAACAAGAAAAGAATGACATTTTCTGCTCAAATGAAGGCCAAACAGATGAGGATACAAGTGATTACAGTAAAAATACTTATCTTACTAAGGCAAATTTTAAAAGCAAATCAAAACTTACACATAATTACTTTTGCTGTGACATACAAGTTAGTTAGAGTAAGATTTATGTTATAGATGAAAAGGATATGAGCAAAATAGCCACCTCACTAGAAGATGATCCCGTAACACCATTTTATCTTGTGCGTTTGGGAAGAAGCAAACCATAAAGGGCAGCTAAATTCCCCCAACAGAGGCTAGGATGTAAACTGAATTTTGCAATGGGTTATGCAAAAGAGGACCACCAGTCACAGCTCGGTGGGCAATGTCACTGAACTGTGACATGTTTTCTCTATAAATCAGGAACTAGCATCTCCCTTGTGCTGTCTTCACCCCTGTAGTGGGTGGCCTCATTCTTTGTCTCTTCTGTCTCCTGATTCTTGCTTGTAGCTTGCAAATATCTCTGACGGGCAGTCTTTCCCAGTCTCCTCTTCTATTAGCTTCTCCTTTGACCCCAAATCCACTTCAAGTGGACGAGAGGAAAGCTGCCACCACCAGGAACTTGCTTCAGTGCCACTGGCAGCTGATAAAATATTTTAAGGGTCCAAGCAGAGGAGAAAGCAGAAGGTGTCTGGATTTTGTATGTTAGCTGGTGAAGTATTATCAAAAGCTGCTTACTGGGGTCAACCTACCACAGGTGGGATATGCTTAAAGTTGTCAGTTCATGACCAGGCCATAATTGGGATATGCAGTGGTTGAAGTGCTTTAGTTAGTGGGGTAAAAGAACTAACACTAATGTCACAAGTCCCATTTTCATGTTCTATTCACCGAGGAGATACCTGATTATGTGGTGTGTTGGTGTACTTTTCAGGCAAAATGTGGCTGGAAAAATGACAGTTTATGGTATATTCAAGAAATTAATTTACTTAGCAAATATGAATTTAGCCGAGTAGAACTCACCTAATGATATGAGCAGCAGTGAAATCTGTGCAGAAAAAAAACAATCACTTTTACATTAGCAAGTGTCTACAAAATTTAATCATTGGGAAGTGGCTGAGAAAGTTTAAAAAAAGGTTTAAAAGCCTGGGGGAGAACTTACTGCTAAAATTTTATATTCACATACTTGACAATAGCTACAATCTGGCCATTATCTGTGCTCGGAACTGTGAATACTGGTGGTGGCAGTATGTCTTGGTGAGCTGGTAAAGCAAGGAGCTGTAATCTCTTTAGCATTTGCACTGAGGAGAACAAGCTTGAAAAGAGCAAGGTTTGAAAATGGTAAAATACTTCCCTGCAGAAAAATGTGTGCCGAGGTTTCACTAATGTGATGAACACAGTTGCCAAATAGTCTTTCTACACCTTCCTGTAACTGGTGTCCTGTTTATGGTAATAAGGTAAGCAAATAAATTAAAAATCTCAATATGCAAATTAGTTTGGGTCTGAGTATGTGCAGGAGGTCACAGCAATACAAATAAGGGCTTTGACAGGACACTTCATAAAATAGAGTGCAGGGGAAATGTCATTCCCTACCAGACTAAGAGAAGTCTATCACAAACAAGCGTCTGAGAACTTTGTACCACAAGAAAAAACTGGGATCTTGGAAGAAGATGCCAAATTGAATATTTTTTTAATATTGCTATGTTAGTATCCTGAAGTCTTAAAAGTAAGTTTTTGGCCTCCTAGCTCAACACAAATTAGTTTGATCTTCTGCATGGCTCTAGGGAATGTACGTGGGATACCAGATTGTCAGCTGTGACACTGAATCTGTGATTCAGATATCAGTGTCATGGTGCGTTGAATTGAGAAACCTCTTCTGCTAGAAACATTAGTACTCATGGACCCCCAAACTAAGCTGAAAACTCTTGTCTTAATGTTTGTTCTGCTGCTTGCGGAATGTTGCTGACAGTCCCTCTGACAGTTACTCAGCAGAGAGCAGCTTTTCAAGGCTGAAGCTGTTAAAGATGTATTTTTGTTCAACATTTTGTTCAGAATGTCCCAGGAACACCTGTTGGGAGTAGCCGTGCTAGAGAGTGTGTGAGAACAGATCTCTGGATCCCAGGCTGGTAACCAACTTCTTTGTAGCATTGTGGGGGTTTTGTTGGGTTTTGATCTTTTGGATTTGTTTGGGGTTTTTTTTAATCTCTTGGAATGGTGTAATTAGTTTTTATATTATGAATTTTTTTGCTACCACAGAAGTATGAAATAAGGCTGCTGGTTTTGTTTGGATTTGGTGTTTGTGTGTTCTTGGTTTGATTTTTTTTTTTTTTTTTTTTTTTTTTGTTTTTTTTTTTTTTTTTTTTTTTTTTTTTAATTAACACCCCCAATTTTGTTTTTTTGTTTTTTTTTTTTTTTTTTTTTTTTTTTTTTGTTTTTTTGTTTTTTTTTTTTTTTTAAATTTAAGTAACAACCCCAAATTTGGTTTAATTCTATCCTGTGAGGGTAGGAGAAGATAAGGGGCTATAGAGGAAGAAAAATGCAGTCTTAACAGGCATATGTGAGTGCATTGCTCCTATAAATAAATTTTGGTGCAGAAACATGCAATGTTCAAAAAGATTAAGTTTTAAGGTGAATAGAAATAGACTTGCAACAGTTATTTGGATAGTTTACATGGGGAGGTTTAATGGGTTTGCCAGTGTGATCCCTGACGTGGTGTCCCACATTTCAACCTTATGTGTTGGACCAGCTCGGGTTTTAAAAACGGGTTTTGTCTATAGACTGGGAACAACATTTATCTATTTATATAAACTATTTCCTTGCTAAGTCTGCACCAATAGTAGACTCTGTACTCTGGTTACTGAGAGGAATTGACCAGAATATCTAAAGTTGCTGTAGATCTCCTTCGAGACTTGAGATTAAGGGGCATTAGGTGGAAAACTTCTTAAGATACAGAGGAATCATAGACTTCACAGCTTTACTGTGAGAAGGTCAAATTTGGATTTCTCACTAGAGGTATTGGGAATAATTTGTTTATTTTTGCAGGTATCATTATAGCTTTTGCTTTTAATGGATATTTAGAGGCCTGTGGGATGTTGTACGTAGTATTTGCATTTTGAGATACCAGTCATGGCCTTGCTTCAGGTTATAAAAAGTAATGGTTTTGCTCTTCCTAGGGCTAGTATAGATGGCTTTACCTTTCCATCACAGAGAAATAATGCTTTGTACTCCAACTACCTACTAAGCTGTACCTCCATGTGATAAATCGCATGTATCTTGACAAGCTCAGTATCTACAAACTTGGAATAAAGCATTTCTAAACAATCAGGTAGGGCCATGGCCGTGTGGATCTCACTTGGTACCAGTGTAGAGTCACCTGAATGGGGAGGGTACGTGCTGTGCATTCTCAGCCTTATCAGAGGACCCTTGCTGAAAGTCCAGATGCTTCTCCACGTGAACTGAAAAGGGCAGAGCACAAGGGGAGAGAACCCCAAGCTGGGCTGCCTAGAAGCCTGCACACTCCCAGAAATGCAGAACAGCTACCTGGGTTGCTTTATCTGAATTTCAGGCCCACAAATCACATTTAAAAAGCTCCAGAAGTTGTTATTGCTGCAGCTTAAACTTCCCAAAGCCAGCCGTCATGGATGCTTGGTAGGAGGTGAAAAAACCCACACAGCAGTTGTTAAATTCACCATATGGAAAAGATCCCTTTCACTACAGAAAACTGGCAGCAGGCCCATTCCCTTAACATCAGAGGAAATCCTAGCTGAAGAGGGAAGGTGAGGTTGGAATAAGGCACTCATACTGATTGCCTTGTCCAGGAACCGAATCACTTGGCCCTAGAGAGTGTGGAGCACAAGAATGGCCACAACTCCATTTCCAGTGGCTGCTGTGGTGGGTAGAAAGGAAGAGATCTCAGAGCATATGACCACATTCCCTTTTTCTCTTTGTCATTCACCACCAGAAAAAGGGAGGATAAAAAACAGTAGAGAAAAGCACTTCCTAGAAAAGAGAAGGAAAAAAGCTGACCCGAAAGAACAGCAGACACATTGACAACATACCTCTGCATGTTCCAGGGAAGCTTCCACTCTTCCCCCATCCTGAGGGTGTCCTCGTTGCTCCTGAGCCTGGTTCAGCTCTTTGTGAGCCAGCAGGATGCATTTTTCCCCCATGTTCAGTCTAAGGAGGAATTCAGCAAGAAGTCCAATTTACACAGTGAACAAAGTCTGGTAACAGAAATGTTGATGTATTGTGTCTTTGAGATCACATTTGCTTATAAGGAAGGAAATTTTTCTGGAAAGGCTCTTCCACAACACATAAAAAATGCTTAAGTCTCACATGACCTGAATATTAATAGAGATGGGTCTGAGCTAAAAAATACGGTGGTGTAAATTTTCACTCCTTGAGGCTTAGGTGTTAGTGAAAAAAATGAGGAAATACAGGAAAATTCTCATCTATCACCAGCATATTTTGATAGTCATGTAGATAGCAGATCTGCTTCAGGCTTGAAAAGTAGCCAAGTGACATGGAGTCAATGTAAAATCTCTTTCCTGGGAGAGATCTGGGGAACTACAGGCTTAAAATCTTTTATCCTTGTATGCAAATTGGTAAAAGCTGTTCTAAAAAATAGAACTAGTAAAAAGAAAACAAAGAGGAAAGAACCCCTTTTGTAGTATGTTATGCCTTAAAAAAAAAAAAAAGGTTCTTTGAGGACATCAAGAGAAGCTCAGCTGATAAAGTGAGTTTGGGTTTCCAGAAGTATTTGATAGGGACCTTCACTGAACAATTTGAAAGAAGTTAAGTTATCATAAGATTAGGGGAAGAAACCTACATTAATAGATAACCAGTTAAACATAGGAAACAATGTTAAGGAATAAATAGTCAATATTCACAGTGGATAGAGAGCTTCAGGAAAATTCTTTAGGGATCTGTACTGTGTTCTGTGCTGTTTAAAATGTTTGTTAACGATCTGAAAAAGAGAGAGAATTTTAAGAATGTAAACTTTGCTGATAATAGTGTGTAATGCAGGGAGATAAAGATGAGAGCTGACATAAAAGGGTTGTGAAGAATCTTGCATTACTGAGTGACTGGCCAATGAACTGCCAGAAAAAAACCTGAAAGTAGCATGCACATGGGATAAACCAGTGATAAATTTATATGTACAGTGAGTGATTGTAAGCTGACTATACTGGGGTTACAGTAAGAGACCACTATGAAAATCTCAGCTTAATGCTGAATAACATTGAAATAAAGTTTATCAAACACAGAATTTCTAGGAAAGGAAGAAAACAAAGCAAAACCCATCACTATACCAGCATGTTGATTCTTTTTTTTTCCCTTCACATTTTGAATACACCATGTGTATTCACATCTTTCTGGATTGGAACCAGAAGGGTGATAGGTGGAAATGAGTGATAGGAGATTCTTCACCACATGGCTCGGCAGCTGTGGAGCTCATTCTTACGGGGCATTGCCAGTCCCAGAGGTACATCCAGGATGAGAAAAACCTACTGGAAAAGCTATTTTGAAAGCATCACCTCTGACTCAGGGAATTCCTGTGCCACAGATTTCTTAAAAGCTGGGCAAGTTTTCTAGGGAAATCCTGCTGTGAGCTTGCCCTTGGGAGCTGCTGCTGGTGCATGTGGGAGAAGGGGGACTGAGCTGGGTAACCCACTGCTGTGGATTTCCCCTGTCAGTGCACAGAGAGGAGCTGTTGGGTTTGCACCCAGGATCAGGAGCCCTCTCTGCCTCCCAGTCCTGTCTCAACCTTTGGACCACTGTTCCTGTATTACATTTTGACAACCTGATTAGCATGTAACTACATTACTTGAACTGAAGCTGAGCTATATCTATATTTTGTACTAGTCTGAAATGATGTGCTAAGGGGTTTGTAATTCAAATGCTACTTTCAATTTACTAAGATTTGCTGCATTTCCAGAGGGTCGCCTCAGACAATACAGGAAAATCTGCTAAATATTTACCCAGAGACAATGTCTGATCATACGTGTTCGAATGACCGTACAGTACATGACATAATGTTTGATCCCAACTGCACGATATTCCCACTGGGGTTTATTTTATTCTAAATTTTTAAAAAATACGGTTATTAATCTGTCTGAGAAGTGGAAACACATACTCTGGCCATCAATTTGAGGGCATTTTATTTTAAGAAAGCACATTATCTGTTGCTGGAAACTGCAATTTGTAACTGAAAATAGGACAACATGGTAAGTTCAGTGAGATTTTTACAATCAATTTATGATTCAGATGTACATGTTTGTGGTGACAAATTAGGACCTTGAAGAAAAATGTGAGAAGGTCTTTTATGTTTGCACTGGGAAACTACTGCTTTGTTGAGAAACCTGTCAAACTAGTTTAGTGCAGAACTGTACTTTTTTCCTGTACATGTTTTAAAGCCATTACTTATTTTGTTTGTTTTACTTTCACGGCTAAGGTTTGAAAAATAGTGAGTAGTTCAGTAAGGCAGAAGAGTATTTGTACATATGCTAAGAATATCCTTTTGATTTAAAAAGTGATTTATTGATACCTGGAAAAAAAAAAGAACAATTTTCACAGTTCTGTGAGGACTATGAACCATCTTTAAAACTTTAGCCTTAGGGTAAGAAGTAGGAGAAAATTAAAGCAGTTTCTGAAATACTTCACCAACCATCTCCTAGAAAATGACCCAATCTGCTTGATTATTGGAAAAGACAAACTCCTTAATGGCTAGCATCAGCTGAAGCTGCTTCAGGATGTGCTTTGGCAGTTGCTGCTAAAAATTCCTTTTCTGTAGAGATATGTGAGCGGTCATTAAGTAGGAGTATTGACAAAGGAAATGCCCTAAACAAAAAGACAGTGTGATTAAAAATATATTTCTAGAATGTAATTCTGCTGACAGTGACATGAAGAGTTGCATATTTCTTTTAATCTTAATAAAGTGTGAATATGCAGACTATTATTTAGAGGGAAAAGACAATCTCTTAAAAATCCTAACTGTTTTCTCAGTTTGGTGAGTTACTGTGCACATAATAGAGTGCTCCAAAATGATCCGTGTGATCTGGATGGGAATCAGGATTGTAGATTGTAGAAATGTCCTCCATAAACTGCAACAAAGGAAATGGCATGGTGCATTAGACCCCCTGTATGCTCAGATGTCCATTTCACCCCCTTCAATCTGTGCTTAAAATAGCAATAACAACCTTGGTGCAGGGCATTTCCTGGCGATTAATGACTGGCCAGGGTTAATGGCCCTCAGCAGCGCCTCAGGCCATCAACTCCTCCCAGCCAGTCATTACTCCCTGGGAAATGCCCTTTTCTGGGTAGTTACTGTTTTAATATGAAGATATAGATGCCATTGGATGAAGATAAAATGACCTCGTGGCAGTGTTACAAAATAAATGTTAAAAATAAAACAATGGCAAAATTCAAAAATTACTAGCAGTCAACAATCCATCGAAATTAAAATCTAAAGTTTGTAAAAATTACAACATTCTGCTAGTCTGGTTACCTGTAGAAAATATATATCCCCTAAATACATGTTCCTAATTTCCATTTCATGTTTGTCATAGGCAATTGGCTAAATTACAGAATTTGATCATCTAAAATGTGTGGTACCTTTGCCATTCATTTTACTGTCTGTGATATGATTTTAGTCTTTTATGAAGTACTGAGAACACGTGATTTAGATAATTCTGCTTTTTTCTCTTTTATGTAGTGTATATTACAATAATAATAGGAAAGCAAATGTATACCTGATCAAAGTAGTACGTATATGCTGTTCCTGTAGCCCATATTCTGTATATTCTGTGATGTGGTTTACATTTTAGGCATTCTGCTAGAGCTCTAATGAAGAAAAATATGAAGGCTAGGTCTATATTTAAAAGACTTGCTCACATGCTTATGTAGGCTAGGAATACTAAAAATAAAATGGCATCTAACTGCTGTCCTGGCAGAACCTAGTGTAGATGCAGTTAAACCATCAAACTGTTTATTTTTGTTCAGCAGCAAGTGCGGCGTTTGCTGCTCTGAACTGTGCCGTAGTAGGAGAGCTGGCTCTCTGCAGACATGTTCTAGCTCAGACAAGAAAGGCAGAGGCACATGCTTGAATCTATCACAATTAGAGCCAGCTCTTCAGTATGATTGACAGCAGCTGGACTATATCCCAGCCTCCTGTGCTTTCTGGGGAGGGGGGCTAGGGAAAGATCTCAAATTCTGAGCGAGATGTGGGAATAAAGTGTTCCAAGATGGTTTTTTTTTTTCTTTATCTACCAAGAGGAACATGTAGATTAGCAGAATTCTTAGTGGGCTCTGAACTGATCTTAATCTACATCCTCAATACTGCTGGTAGCTTCTAAACTTTTTATGCACATTGTTTTTAAGAACTATGACCATGAACTTTTACATAGTTTTCATCACTAAACGTCCCGCATCTGTCACATTTCCATATTCTAGATCTCAATTCACCCTACTTTATATTTTAATTTTTTTTTTTTTTTAAGCAATCCTGATCTCTTCATATAGTGTTAGTCTAATACAGGGTTATGTGAACACGGCCATGCCAACCAATTACCATGGGATAGCAAACTGCAGTGTGGCAGTGTGGTAACTACCCCTGTTGGGAACTTCCAGCAAATACAGGCTGATTCAAGTGAATATGGATTTCTTCCATTCTGGACATAGCAAACCAGCCTTACCTCCTATTTTATGGGGTTTGAAAGAGCACTAGAGCAGCCACTGGCTGCAGGTGTGCCCATGGGTGGTAACTCATAAATCAGCAGTAACCTGTTTGTCTGTTGAAACCTTGTACGCAGAGCTAGGAGAGATGGTCTTTTAAGTGTTTAAGGAAGCATGTGACAGTAAGTACTTATTTACTGAACACTTAATCCCAAATAAATATTTTAAAGGAGACTTAAGTACATCCTTTGTTGTGAGCCACGTAGGTTAAATGTAAACTAAGAAACCAACAGAGTGCTTTTCTCTTCTATTTCCTGCCACTACACTTTCCAGTCTCACAAATCTCAGGAAGAATGTTTTTTCACTGGTTTATTTTTACATCTTTCTCTCATTTTTAAGTGCAGGGTTCCTAATCTATTTCAAGTTTAATTTTCTTTTACTTTCCTTTATGTTTAATATTTTTGTTATAAAATTGTAGTTATGTTAATTTTTCTGTCTATAAATAATAGCTCATTAAAGTCTTATGTTTGAAAAAAAAATACATCGAAGCACTATTCCTAAATTTCAGGGTAGCATTTATAAAAATCTGCTTCACTTTTCTTGCAGTGTAATGTGATAGACTTATTCTTAGGTACACCATTCTTGGCCACCTAGCCATTTATGCTCTCTCTATCTAACTGTATTAAAATCTGAATATGCTTGCAGAATGTTTCCCTTAAGTTATATCCAGCTAGGATCAGAGTATCTAAAGATTGTGCGATTTTATAGGTACCCCAAATTCTTACTTGTGTGCAGTATGTGCCTCTTAAAGCAAAGAGTGGGCATTAAAAATGCATGTGTGTTATATTTGCATTCTCTCAATGTACTGTCAGTTCCTAGAAGGACTTTTGCCTTTGATTCTGCCAAAGGCATCCACACTTCACGTGATTTATTTTCAGTTTATCTTTTTGGGAACACGCATACTCACAGCTGGGTCATTGATAAAAATCTCACCAACATTAGGTCTTTCAGGGCTTTCATTTGAATGATCATCTGAATGAGGATATATGCCTGTACAAAATTCAATGCATTTTAATTTTAAAATGTCCAATCACATAGCAATGTGCTGAACAAGTTAGGTAACAATTTTATTAAACTTCCACATATACAGTGAAAATAGTAAGGCCTCTTTCAGTTTCTCAGCATCTTCACATGAGCTTCCCTAAATATGAAGAGGTGGGTCGAACTGGCAGTTGAGGAGGAAAAATTAGTCAGAAGGTAACTGCCAACTTACAGCCCTCAATTTTGTATCTTCTTTGCTGCTGGAGTGTAGCCAAAAAACTACTTGGGTCATCAGACATAACAGCTAGCTACTTAAGTAAATTCTAATGTCTGCACAGAAAAAAAAAGCTACCCACTCATAAGATTTTTCTGATCATATCACAGATGGGAGCACTGCAGACCTGCCATCAGGAGGTTCAGTGCATAGTGGCACTCTTGTTCACTGAATTTTTGTCCCGGCTGGGAAATACCAGGGGATGATAGGAAAGATATATAGGAAGAGATCAAGTTCAACAGAAAACATGGATTTTCATCTTCACTTCATGAAAAGTTCTGTGCCAGACAGAAAGTAGAGTTTCTTTCTTTGCTGATGGACTGTTTTACTGTAATTTTCATTACAGAAATATTTACACATGAAACTTTTTTTTCCAAATGAAAGGTTCTAGTGGGGATGGATCCCACTGGTCTTGCTTTGGCCATTGGAAAGATCCCATGCTTTTAGCCATGTGGGTATTTGCAGATTGTCTCCGATCATGAGGTGAGCCTGCCCCATTGATCAGGCAGGTTTGGGGCTGTGAAGAATCTCTCTTCTTTGTGAAGTCCCATACCTAGACCAATACAGAGGGAAACAGTATTCATATACTATTTATATGTGGTATTTAAATACAAATAGTATTTAGGGACTGATAAGTCTCCCCCATGCAGCTGGCATTTAAAGCCATCAGATAATTTCCTGAAGATAGGATAAGCCTTATAGCCTGTCCCTACACATCTTCTTAACTCCCATACCCTCACCTCTCAGAACAGCCTGACTGAAGAGTGGTTGTGCAAATCAGGTAAATTATCAGTGCTTTTCAGTGCATCACTATGAGGATAATGGTGCACAGAGAGAGAGTGGGTGAGTTGTGGAGGATGCAACCTGGCTGACAAAATCATTTACTCCTTCCAAGCATCGCTCTGGCACCAGCAATGTCACATGATGAAGCAGATCACAGGGCTCTGAAGTGTAAAAAGGGAGGGGTTTTTCTCTCTGCTCTCTGAGTCACAGTTTGCTCCTCTACTGGCACTGATACTGCTAGCTTTCTTGAGCCTTCAAAATCCAAGGAAGTGAATTAAAAGAAGCCCTGGGGGTGATGGAACAAGAGAAGAGATAGGATGGACTTCTCAGAGATGCAAAGAGACAGATTTGACCTGGGGAATTGCTAGCTGACGGAGTGCAGGGGTTAGGAAACTGTGATGAAGTTATTCATTCTGTATTTTGTCTCTTTATATTTTCTGCTGAATTTGTTTTCTAATAAGTTAAGCAGCTTTGCTGCTAAGTAATAGGGGAAATACATCTGTGTGTACCTAGAAGCAGCCAAGGTCTGGAAGGGATCTTAGGGTTCGTTTCAGTCAACAGCTGCTCGTTCCCTCCGTGGAAACAGCGAACATGCCTTGAACATCTTTGTCTCCAGTTGGCTTCCCCTCTCAGAGGGGCACCCTGCAGAGAGTTGCCTGTGCTGTTGTGAGAATAAAGAGCAACAATTAGCAAGGTGCTCAAAGAACTGTTGTAAAAAGGACTGTGTGTATCCGGGCAGAGAATTTGATAAGAGAAAAATTTCTAAAGGTGGAGGAAAAAATTCACAAATTTGTGTAGCCTTTTGCCGGCCTTGTTTTCCTTACGTGGTCTTGAGAATCAATAATGTGTCAGCACCCTGGTGTAAAGCTTTTGCTACAGGTCATAGCATGTGTCTGAAATATCATAGAATTAGATATATCCTTTTTCTGTTAGCTTCTCCAATATTGTATTGGCCTCCTCTGCTTTCTCTTTATATTAAATCAGTGTGGAAAGTACAGAAATACAGCAGGGGCATGCCAATTCCACAAGGACTTGCAGGCATTGTTAGAAAGAAGGACTGCCAAAAATTAGTATCTGTCTTCACTCTTCTCTTGGATTCAGCCTTTATTTCCATTCACTCATGTGTTTGTTTTCACTCATTACCAAAGAGACTAAAGGTTGAACTAGGATAGGTTTCCTATGAAAAATAAAATCCCAGAGATTCTATCAAATTTCCAGGGAAGTCTTTAGCCACATAAGTAATTTTCAATGTAATTTGAAGGGTTTACCTGAAGTACTGAAATTTTCAACAGTCTGTCATAAAATGGACATACTTCTTCTAATCATGTTAAATATTTGAGTTTCCCTGAAGTGCTCCATCCAGGTGCTATATTCTCTTTCACTGAACATATGTTTTGGGGAACTCTTATTCCGTGGTTCCTTTTTCACATTTCAGAAGTTACCACATCTTAATTAGAGTGCCCTGAGTCATGAGAGATGCACCAGATCTTCTTTTTTTTTTTTCTTGACCATTCACTTTTTTTCAGTTGCATTGCAAATTAGTAGGACTCTCATTAGGTGAGCTTTTCATCTGTCCACAGTTTCCATGTCTGTGATCTGTACATTTCTGTGTAAGCAAGAGCCAAGGGCATGGAGCTCAGCTGCTGCCCTGGTGGTGCTGATGTGGTGCTGAGTCTGACATGGTGGAGGAGCACTTCCAAAAGCAAGAACTTCCCTTGTTTTTCTACAGGTGCAGCAAGTTCTAAAGAGCAACCTGTTTAGCCTTGTACTTCCATCAAATACACAGTGTTGTGTTATTTTGCAAATAAAAAGGTTTGTTCATGCCCTTTGGGTTTTGTTTGTCTGAGGGTGTTAGAACCTAACAACTCTAGGCCTGATTTTGAAGTTGTAGCCCAGTGTACTCACTGAAATCCATCAAATAATCTCATTAAATAGGTGGATGTCCTTGATAGAGGCGGAGTCATCATATGAAAATAATTGCCTTTAAAAATAAGCATCTCCATTTAGCCTGAGAATAGAATCGTTGCTGTTTTCTGCTCATGCTGGGTTTTTTTATGTGATATATAGAGCAAATCGTAGTATTTTCAAACTTTTATCTACTAGACTAAGTTGTGTGCTGATAACGTTTGGCCTGTTTTTGTATTGCTCTGTTGTATCTAACTTCCCCTTCACTTTAAAAAATGGATCAGAATGTCACTATAAAGTAACAAGGCAGAGAAAGGGTTTGCTACAGCTGAATAACAAACATACTAATATTCCCTACTTGTCTTATTTTCATTTACTCAAATATATGTCTTTTAAGTTCAAGTGAAGCAGAAAACAATGGATGGTTAGAGATGGTTAAATTATTTACTGGAGAGTAAATTCCCTGAAAAAAGAAGAGAGAAGAGAAGGAGAATTGCAGGTCAGCAGTGTCAAGACATTCTGCATTGCTTGTCTTTATCATCATGCAGAATCTTTTTATTAAGGCAGCGCAGAAAGAATAGATTTATGGACTGAAGGTACAATGTTTCATATGTCCATATCCATCTAGATTGACAGTTCCTACCAACATGAATTTCCCAGGAGAGACAGTGTTACTGGTGTCAGTGGATGGCATCATTTACTTCAGTGTTCCATTATTAAATTGATAACAAGATAATTCCTCTGCTTCCCAGAGACATGACAGGTTTTACAATTGTTAACTTTCTTATTGCATGGGATTTGATGTTCTAGGTAGTTTTTAATAAGAAGCTTATTTTTATTTCAGTTCTGCAACAAATCAAAATTTACAAGAACATACAGAAAAAGAGAAACCAGGCTGAGTGTACACGGCATCAAAAATCAGGCTGGTTTCCAGAGGGTTATTTTTACAGCAGCAAATGTTTGTGCTCCCGTTGTTTTCAATACTGCACATTTGAGTGTATTTGTGCAGTACAGAATGTTTGCTGTGCTTGTACTCTTCTCTTGTACAGTGGGTGTTAAAAGTGTTCTGTACATTGGTAATTCTGGCTCTACTTTTTTGAGGGTGATCATTTCATCAGCCAGTGGCCATTTTGAAAAGCAGAGGGCGGCCACAGGTGGCACTGAATAGCACAAAGCCTCCAAGAACTTTTCTGCTGACACGATGTGGCACAGCTGGGACTTGTCCCGAACCTGATGCTGTGCAAGAGGCAGGGTTAAGAGAGGAAGGCTCTTGGTGTGAGTCTCTAGAAGGTAGAACATCTGTACCAACCCAAAATCCCGTGGTGCTGTTGTTATTCCCTGACTGCTCTCTGCTGTTGAGACTGCGTCTTAAGAGCTGTTGTGAGGGCAGTTTGGCATGTGGCCTGTATGTTTGACTTACATGTGTGAAGAGCTATGAGAAGTCCATCTGCAGCAGGTGTTTTTTCCATGTAGATATTTACAAGGTTGTTTATTGTGTCATTGAAATAGTAAAGGGGTGCCCTATAAACCATTCTTTGTTAACTTCTCACCAAGCACCTGCTGGGCCATGTGCTCTTGTGGCTGCACTTGTGCAGTACCTTCAGGAAAGGTTCCAAGTGCATCAGCCTGTTCTGATGTGCGGGTGAGGGATGGTGTGGGTCACAACTGAGTGCATGTACCCCTCATTCTGACAGATGGGGGGGTTTTAATGCTGGGAAACAGTGATTCGGCTGCCAAGTTCTCCTCTCCTTGTGTGTTTGTGTAGATGTAGGTACCTTTTCCACTGGTGAATGGTGAACTGAGCATCTTATTTTTGCCGTTGTTCTAGAAAGATTATATTTTCACTGCCAAGCTCCTTCTTAGTAAATGCTCCCTGAGGAATTCTGATTTAAAATGTTTGAGTTTGTTCAGACTGAGCAGGTCATGTGGTAAGGCTATACTGTGTTGTTTTAGAAGAAAAAACATGTCTTGAAAGGAAGATTGAGGTCTTTCCATCTGACCCAAACACTTCTGAAGTTTAGCTTGATCAACAATAATTTTTTGGGTATTGAAATCTGGTTCTTAATAAAGTCTTCAATCTCTGCACCCTCTCTTTACACACCAATTATCCTGTTCCTTATCTCTGCTTCCCAAACAAGTAGCTGTTAAAAAACCCAGTCCTTCAGCCTTCTTGAAAGCTCTTCTTTATTTTACAGCTTTCAGGGGAGCAGTCTTTTAAAGATGATGCTAAGAATTTCTTTCTATTTTTGCAAGGACTGTGCACATAAAAAATAAAATACTGTGGATTTTTGTCAGTGTTTGAGAAATCAAAGAGGGGTGCATGTTGTGGCCAGCAGCAGAGTCTAAACAGAGCATCTATGGACATGACAGAGAACTGCCCTCGAGTCTGGTGCAGCAATGGGAAGGGAGAGGCAGGGAAGAAAAAGCAGAAACTGTATGGGGGCTGGATTTCCTGAAGTGCAGGGAGATTATGCACAGGCCTGGAAGAGTAAGTTAGGAACAGATAGAGGCTCTGGCCTGTGTGAGATGACCAAAATAAATATGGTTATCACAGGCATGAGGGTAGAGGATTGTGATTTCATTCTGTATGTTGAGAGTTTTTCTTAAATTTGCAGGAATTGACAGCGTTCGCATTTAAATCCAGACCCCTGAGCCTTTTTTTTTTCAGACTGTTGGAGTGTACTGAAACTCCCTTACTCCCTGCAGAGCAGTGCAGGACAAATGGTAATTGTCAATACAGAGTTTTACTGCTCTCTGGCTTTAAATAGATGTGACCCAAACTAGACCCAGTTTGTTTTTTTTTCTCCTTCGTTCTGTTTTGCAACCTCTTGCAGTGAATTCTGTGTGCTAGGAAAGAAAGATCACTTGAAAACATACACAGTGGCAAACCTCATCCTTTTTGTTTCTTTTAATGCTGTTGCATTCATGAGACATCCACATAGAGATAATGGAAGAGAAAAAAAAAAACATTCACAGGGGAAATAGATTCTACTTTAAGCTTCCAGGGGATTATTATAAACAGGGAGAAAAATATTTTAAGGATTATGAGAAGTACCTTGTCAGTGTTCTTTTAAGTAGAACAACTACTAATGCATTAGTCACAGAATTGTGTGAAATGTAGCTTTTTACTGCTTTAGCTACAGTATATTCATCTTATAATGGTGTCCTAACTGGTACATTACATACCCTCCCTCTTCCACCTCCCTTCCCTCCAACAAAAAACAAGTTTTATTGTGGGCCTTTTTGTTCCATGAATGATCAGGAAAATTCTGAACACAGAGCAGTGTGTGGTGTTGCAAACATGCGTTTGTCCCTTTGTAGGCGTTTGGAGAAACCGTCCCTCACCTTGTGTGGTGCCGGGGCGAAAAGCCCTCGTCTGTGCCATCTGTCACAGTGACCGTCAGGGAGGGACAGAGCCCGCAGGGTGCTGCTCTCCCCGGGGCAGGGCGGGGCAGGAACATCTCCCGCAACAGGCAAAATAGCACTTTGGATGGAGGAGAAGAGGGAACAGCAAATACCAGCTATGATTTTGATCTGGAATAAGGAATGGGCCAGGGGTCCCACTGTGCTTCAATCACGCATGGTTCGCAGGCAGCCCACACTCCAGCTAGGACAAAGCTGCAATTTAGTCAACCTTCATTTACCACTTACTGCACTTTAGCAGCAGCTTCGTTGTAAGATCTGTCAGGAGTCTACTTTTGTGAGCTGGGAAGCGTGGTGCAGGCTCACGCTTGTGGCTCAAACCACTGTAATTAAGCTCATGTCAGGTTGCCACTGAAAATCTCAGGAATCAGAAGGAAGGATGTGCTTTCTGCAGATGCTCCCGGGCTGGGCCGTGTGCTGGACTTTCATGAGATACCAACAGTTTGGGGCTATTAAAGTTGCAGGGGTGGCAATGTGGTACATGGCATTGTAGGCACTGAAAAAGTGAGTGAGAAGAGACTAAGAAGCTGAAATGTGATACAATTCTCATTTATTACTTTCCAGTAAAACCTCTGCATTTTATCACTTGTAATCCTTACTTTGTTCTTGCTATTCTCTTTTAGGTAGTAGGAGATAATAGTCTATATTTGCTTTATAAATTTCCATGCGTCATTTTAGGAGTTGATCCAAACCTCAGGCATCACGGATAGTTCCCCTAAATGGTCACACGTGACAGTGATTATTTTTTTGTCATGGCCACTGATTCCGAATGAAAAGACTGTAAAGGTGTTTTGGAGAAGAACAGTCACCTGAGGAAGGACAGTTTTGTTAACACAGAGTGCTGGGGAATATTTTTCCATCTAGGAAATAAGTTTATTTTCAGGTTATGAGAGAACACTGGGGGGAAAAAAAAGAATAGAATCCCTACTACTATTAAGTTCTCATTATTCCCTCTGAGATTGTGGCTTTCCTGTGAACAGTCATGGCAGAAATGTAATTTTTGTTTTCAGGTTTTTTTGTTATTGTAAACCACTGCTACTGTCAAAAAGTATGGGCTTAATTTTAAATATTAATCCTAAAACTAATCAATATTAAATAAACATGTTGCCTTAATTAACAGCTCTTTGAAACATCACAGATCGTGTTCCTCCTCTTTTGTACACTCCCAGTAGAATTTCCAAATTTCATTAGTAACACTTGATGTAACCTAACTCAACTACTTATGAATATAGTCAGCCACCCTTGTTGTCTTACAACTTTCCCCACTGAAAAATTTGGTTTGTTTTAAAGCTTAGTTGTGCGGATTTCTGATGTTCTTTGGATTGTGACTGCAACTGTGAAAATCCTTATCATGTTGTCAGTGTCTGAGCTGCTGGGTTGTTTTTTTGCTTTAGTTAGTTTATAAAAAGCATGAATTTGACAAGATATGGTTTCTAGATAAATTCCAGTTGCTTTAAATTTTTCTCATATATAATTTCTTTAGCAGATTTTTCACAATTTTTGCTTTTAAAGATTAAAGTCCTTTAAAGGAGATTTCTGTTTATTTCCAGAGCACTCAATTTATCTTGAATATTCAAACAAGACGCAGAGCAGATTTTGTTTCATTAACATTTTACCTATACAGCTATATAAGTAAGGTTTTTCCCAATTAAAAAAATTATGGTATAGGAGAGACACTCTTTTTCCCTGTCAGAGGGGAACAAAAGCATGGGCAGTGATGATTGTGTGTGCTTAATGAAAAGTTTGGTCTTATCTTTTTGCCAGAGGTGAGCACAAATGGGCACCTGCAGTGAGGCAGGCACTTCATCAAACGCTTCCCTTCTCACCAGAATCCCATCCTGCACACCCCAGCCAGAAGGAANTGGGTTGGTTGTAGAGACTCATCAGAGCAAAACAATGGAAATAATGATGATGATAAGTGGTATTGTCCTTTTAAATGAATAGAATGTAACCTCACCATGTCCAATTTCCTCCATACCTGCCTTACTTTTCAAAGTGCGTTTCCCTCCCTTCTGAAGATACTAAATATCTCCTCCTTCTTATGGAGATAATTTGGGAGTTTACAGTTTCAGCAATTGTGTGCGTTGGACAATTTTTCTACACCATGCTTTTCAGTATTTGTTTGAAGTTAATGAGTCATTAATCCTCAGCATTATGGGAAAGTTCAAGAGAAGTGTTAAAATGAGGGGGTGACAGATTAAGCCCACCCTAGATATTAATGATGACAGTAAAACTTGTTTGGAAAACAAAAAGATTAAAATCAAATGTCATGTTACCTGTCAATCAAACTTTCATGTGAAAGTTTCATGTAAGAGGGCCAAATAAATAAAAGCGTGGCCAGATGCTTCTCTGTTCTCCTCTGCTAGTGTTTCCTTTGAACACAGACTGAGTGGGTAGACTTCCATTAAGTTCTATGATTTCTTTTCTGATTTAACCTTTTAGCTGCTGCAATATTGTTGTTTTTTTTCTTCCAAACATCATTCTTCCAAGAAGTCCTTCATGCAGGAGTTCCTGGGCTGAATTCTCTGCTGATCTTACCTCAAATGTATCAACTTCAGAATTTCAATGTCTGATTTTTGGGTCCAAAATACATGATTTTATTTTAGTCTTAAATAGAAATTAGCACTGTCACTGGAACTGGGCAGTGACCAGAGGAGTAGTTAACATTCATTTAACAGTAAATAGCACTGAATGCAACTGGTAAATTGTGTGTCTAGGTGCCGCCCCACACCCCAAAGAATCCTCTTAGAACTTATTTTACCTAAAAATATGAACCTCAAAAATTACATGAGAGGGAGCAGCAGCTAGAGGCAGAACCTGGACCTGAAAGGTGCTCAGTGCAATGAGAAGGAAAGGCAATTACACAGAATAGCTCTTGGGGAACTGGGGCCGATCAGTGAATAGGAAATAAAGTGTGCATCGTGGGATAGCAAAAGCTGGAGGTTCCCTGGGCCACTCTCCCAGTCCTCCAGATTTTCCCCACATCCTGTGAGTCCCCTCAGTTGCCTCTGGGACACAAAATAGTTCTGTCTGTCTGTCACTGCCCTAAAGTTGCATGGTGTGAGACTCCAGGGGTCAGGGTTTGATGTATCCTGGATTCCTGAAGTCAGCTGGAATATTGTGTTCATACACTGCCACATTAGAGTGTAAACTCATGCACTGATGTCTCACCTACCTCTAAACAGTCAAAATGCTTCTTTCATTTGTATTTATGGTAAATAACGACTTAGTTCCTCCGAGCTCAGGAGCAAGTATGTCTTGGCAGTTCCCTGGTTGGCTCTGTGTGTAGGACAGACTCTGTTCTCACTGTGTCACACAACAAAGAGAATGCACGTGGATAGACCTTCTTTACAGACCAGGGATAGAACAGATGAGTTTGTGCACTGGTTCCTGTCCCCAGTGAGGTCTGCAGCTGTGTTTCATTCTGTAGCTCCTGGCAGCTGGTAGTTCCCAAATGCAGGCTGTGCAGTCCATGTCTAGGGTCACACTGATGTACAGTATTACAAAATCTGCTAACATGGCTTAAAATGATATATAATGCATATATGCTCTTTCCAGGTTCTGATTGCCAGCATCATGTGCAGCTATAACAGGGACGACTGGAGTGAACTTTCAAAAATGGCTGAGGTAATGGTTTCCTAAATGTGTTTCTCCGTTTTTTTTTTAAATTCTCCTTAAAAACGAGAGCTGCCGTAAGGAATTTCTTGAAAGAAATAGATTCAAAGTGAAAAATGAGAATTTAAAACATGTCCATTATAATTTGTTTATTCTGTGTTTTCATTAAAATGATGGAAATGTAAATTTAAAGGAAATCTGTTCCATAAAAATGGTCCCTTGGATTTTTAAGCAGTACCTGGAAAGCCTTTACTCTTTGAATCTATATACTTTTTATTTGCATTTTAAGCAAACTGTATATTATGACAGATGCCCTGATAAAATTTAATTCTGCCTTTGAGAGCCTAACTTGATCTTACCTTGCCTACAGGCACACTAGTTTGACAGCACCAGAAGAAATTTTGAATATAAAACTCTTGAATATTTAAAGTATAAAGGGCTCATTTAATGCTATTCTAGTTTCAATACAGACTTTCAAAAATGATAGCTGAGAAAGTCAGCATATATAATAGCAGTCAGCAGGCTTTCTATAATATAAATCCAATCTTACAGAAATGCAAACAGACTATGCACCTGAAATTTCTATCCAATTTGAGGAAAAATCTATTTAATAACATGTACCTGTGTCCATAGGGAGTAGTATAGGAAATACTTATCAGAACTGCACTAATTTCGTTCAGAAAGGTGTCTATATCTGAATGGAAAGCAGAGTTGTTATGTTTAAATTAAAGTGTGTTTTCCACATAAAATACCTAGAGGAAATTAAAAGCATAGTATTAAAAAATTTAAGCAAAGAAAAAATTAGCTTGTCATTATTGCATCATAGCATTATAACATTAGCTCAGATTTAAATGTTTAATTTTAAATATGCTTTTATATATGTATGGATAGAGGTGTGGATATCTTGAATTTGTATTTTCATATGGCAGATTGTTTGGACATCATTGTTTCTTTATTCAGTGCTCTAAGCCCTCCTGTGGTTATGTGGGACGACACTTCTTGATTTTCTTTGAGCATTTTAAACCTATGAGGAAAAAAGTCACTTTGGGGACTTAGAGAAGTGAAATTAAACATTATCAGTAGTTAGCTTGGTGATCTTCAACACTATCTCAATTTATACCTGTATTTACCTAATTGACCATGAAATCAGATCTTGGAATCTGCGCTTGACAGAAGCAGTGCCACTTTTAAACTGACTAAAATGAATGTCTTTATTGTGCCACTTGCTCCTGTTTTTTTAATCCAGTGGTATGGATGCTAAAAAGCCTCAGCAGAGAAGATTTCAGCTCTCAGCAGCAGTTTGTGAGAGCCTTGTTCTTTCTCATGCGAAACTATGCAAAACATGATAAAGTTTTCTGTAAACAGACTTTGCTAATCTTGCACCTGCGAATATAATTAGAATTGTTGTGATACTGACTAGAGAAATGAATGATGTGTGAATTGACCAATCACCCTGATAGGTAGTTAGTTAGAGGTCCAATACCTCTTGCCTTTTAGGAAAACACTAAAAGAACTAAACACATAAAAACCTGTCCTTTATTAATTAAATAATTCATTCCTTTCTGCTGACCACACTCGTGTCTCAGAGTCCTTCATTGCCTCTTGGCACCGCCGCAGTAACACAGTGGTACTGCTGTCCAACTTTAAGATACATCTTTCCAATCCGTGCTTGTATTTATGTTACTCCTTTAGAAAAAAAGTGGTTCTTTAAATGCAGTCAATGATGTGTAACCTATGTGATACAACATTCTTCTGGGCAGTAGTTGCTGGTGCCTGCCCTGTGGAGAGCAGCAGTAGTTTGGGGCGCCCTGGAAGGCGCAGCTGAAGAGCAGGGATGTTTAATCACACACGTAGGATCCTACCTAGGAGGCAATAGATGTGGCTTTCATCAGAGCAGAAGCCCCAGAAGGTAGCACGGTGTCTCAGCAGGAGCACGACCTATTCACCGAAAGGTCAGCCTGTCAGGCGGCCGCAGCAGCGCCATGGCCGGGCCCGCGGAGCCGGCCCGAGCGGGAGGCTCCCCGGGAGTGATGGATGGCTTCTCCCCGGCTCACGCACTTCGGGAGCTGCTGAACCGTGGCCGCACAGCAGGCACAGTTACTCCAGTTCAATAAGCAAAAACAAAATGCAAATGCAAAACAAAACCCTAGTTAGAGCCACGGGAAGGCAACAGGAGAGGTGTTCGTGTCAGGCCGGAGCAGTTCAGCACAAGGGGAGAGGACCGTGTCCGTGTGCTGCCCTCGGACAGCTCGGCTCCTTCCCCTTTTAATTGTAACTAATTGGGGGCCATGAACAGAATTAGCATGAATAATCTGTTTGTATAGACTTTTTTTTAAATTACTCTCTTGTTCTTCGGAAACAAATTTATTTAATGACAAAAGCTATGGCACAGTACAGGCACCTGCAGAAAATTTGGAGACTAAATCCATTAAAGGAAAAAGGAAAAATTTACTACTGAGTTATGGTTCTTCAGAGCACAGCAACACCTGTGTAACACTGACTGCCAAACCTCTCTCTCAGTGCTGCTCTTAGGCTCTGTAATTGCATTTCATTTTTTAACATTTTCCAGAACCACCTCTTTATTCTGCTCCTATCATTTTACTTCTTTTTTACTCTAATTCCTTAATAATTTTTGGAAACCGCATCAGGTTTTGAAGTTTTTATCTCTAATGATCAACATGCTCGTTTTTTAGGGTATTATAGCCATAGCTTTTTATCTTAAAAAAAGAAAAATAAATCAAATGTCTAAAGAAATCTATTTAACATGAACAGTAAGTGCTACAGGAAAGAGTACATTACTTGAAATTAATTTTGCAATTTTTTTCCTTTTACATGTTTCATAGGTTGCTGGTGCTGATGCTCTGGAGTTAAATTTATCATGTCCTCATGGTATGGGGGAGCGAGGCATGGGACTGGCCTGTGGGCAGGTAGGACTGTAACCACAATCTCTTTAATGTCTCTCCAGCTATCCTGCACTGCCACATTGATAGTTACACCTCAGGGGGCAAGACACAAGCAGCAGTTTGCCAGCTTGAGATTTTTAGGTTAAACGTGTTTAAATATTTAGTGATGAGAGGAAAAAAAAAAAAAAGAAACTGGGAATGTACAAAATGCCTAGTTTTGCTGAGAACAAAAATGCATTATGTATTTGACAAGGAACATGATGAAAACAAATAATTTCAAAAAAGCACTTGGACAGAATTTGTTGATTTCCATTTCGGTGCCCTGTAGATATCTTTTAAATCACAACCTAGTAACTACTGTGTGTATCAGTAACGATTTTGAAGGACATGAGATATATACACATTTCATTTCACAATTTTTGACATATGAACCTAACTGTATTTCAGAATCACAGAAGAGACCATACATTCTGGTAGTACCTTGTACAGTTAACATCTTCTCTTACAAGAGCCTGTGTTCTGTAACCTATAGATTTGTTGGTTTATACCATTTATATTGGAATTACCATGCCTGATGTCTCTGCCATGTAGAAATCTGTTGCAGAGCTTATCAACACATCCCATTACTTCAGTTAGGAGAATGTGTGTTGTTTTGCCCATGAAAAGAAAATATACACATACCAATGCTAATTCTCATACTAATATCCTTTTGAAGTTTGTAGATTTTTGCATGTTTTTCTCGTGGTTTGAAATTTGTTTTGGCTCTGAAAAATGCCCAAATGTGGTGAATTGGAAGTCTCTGAAAAATCTTAGTTCACAGTCTACCAGGAGAGATTTTCTAGACTTTTACCATCACAGTTTCAGAATTATGAAGCTTGCTTGATTTCCCATCTTTATATGTTTTGGGAACAGGGGGAAGAAGAGGAGGAGTGGGATGCAGAGTGGGAATCACGATTATATACCCTAAAACTGAGATACTGTTATTTACTTGGCCCCTTTGTAGAGGGCTGGTAAGCATCTTAATTCATCCTCATTTCCTCAGTTAAACACAAAACATTTAAGAACTGAGGTGTGGTTGAATAACTAAACCGTTAACTTTCTAAAATCCAGGAGGCAATAGGAACTGTAATCAGTGCAACACTTCAAGTGGACACACTTCCAAGTATAGCTTTATCATAGCAATACTGTCAGGCACAGTGAACTGGGCATTTTGTTGTTTTCTGTGAACAAAATGATGTCAATCTGGTCCATGCCATAGATTATTATTTTTAATGAAAGTAATCTGGATGCTGTTTATGGCCAGTGGTCGTTTACTGAAGTTATGATTAAAAATGGGAGAGAATCATAAAAGCCCTCCAGGATAACACTAGCACAACAGTAGTAGTTATTACTATTTTTTTCCTGTGAATTGCATTCAACAACAAATTGCTATTTTAGCCATCTTTGTAAGTTTTTGAAGAAATGCCCACCCTTCAGTCTGCAGAGCATAACTCAGTAGTTTGGCTTGCCCCTGCCTGAGAAGGCAGGACACTGTGGAAGGTGCAGTGAGGGAGAGCCCTGGAGGTTCCACACAGAAACTGAAACAGGCTCCTTTCAAGCATGGGGTTTTTTTTGGTTTTTTAAGTGTGTGTTATTTCCAGCTTTCAGTGGTTGGAATAATATATGCATGTGAAGTTGCTTAGATGTGTAGTCAGTAGGGAGCTGTCTGGCTACTTGAGTTTTTACATATCTTTCAGCTATTGTAAAATCAGAGAAGCAAATGCAAAATCTGAGCACTCAGGGCTATAGTGTGGATTTGTGACTCTCCATGGAGGAGATCAGATCCATAAAGAAAGAAGATTACTTTATGTATACATATATGTTTTTATAATAATAAAATTTTTGTCTTCCCCATACAATATGGATATTCTTTGGAATGTGTAATATATACTACTCTTGCTTAAACATTTTCTTGTGTTTTCTTAACTGTCTTATCAAAATGAGAGCTCAGAAAAAAAACAACTTCTTTAGATGAATAAATGAATAAAACAAGCCCTGTTTAGAGAGCCAGATCCTGATGGTCTTCCTCAGAGTTGGCTAAAATTAAATCATAGTGATTTTAAATGTAGATTATTGAAGCAAAGGGTGGGGATAAACTGGATTAAGTAATGATATGTGCAACAAGATTTATCAGTAGCCCTTCAGGGGGCTTTCATGATGGTGGCCCCTGGGGGCCCCATCAGGAGATCCAGAAGTGCTAGATAGTATTTTGGTATTTTAGTATTATTTGTTTTCTTTCCCCCCAGAGCTGAAGTCAAATAGGTCATACATGGGTGCTGTGGGGAAGACAGGGCTCAGATATGGTCTGGAAAAAAAAACACCACTCGATATCTGGAAGTCAGGGCATGAGGCTTTGAGAGGCAGAGCAGCTTTCCTGGTTGTACAGTGAAGCAGGTTTTCTTAAATCTTTTTGATAACATAATCCATGTCTTCATAGGAAATTTTTTCAAGGATTAGGTCTCTTTCATGCCTAAGCACATTAAATCCTCAGGAAACTACAGAAATTGCTGAGATGAAAAATAATGGCAGAAAAATGTGTATTTTTACTATTTATAATGTCTAACATGTTCTGCCTTTTTGTTGTTGTTTAAAAAAAAAAGGGAAAGGAAAGGTTAATTACACTGTCTACTTTTTCTTCTCATTCCAATTCCTATGGTGTGCCTACAGGGTAAGTGTAGAAATCTGGGAACATCAGATTTGTTTTTCTCTATCCTATTTTGTTATCTAGTATCAAACACTTTCACTGTTTTGTATCAACTGCAAATTTAAAAAGGTCCTGGTGTATCCAAATTATATATATAAAAATTGGTACTAAGTATGGCTGTTTGTTTTATACTGAATTACAGTTCTCAGCTTTTATTTGATTTTAATTCCAAGTCATTAGTGCAGACACTCTGGCGCCCAAACAGCGTAGCTAGCCAGAGGGTAATATTAAGAGGCATCTGTATTGCTGCCAATAAGTTACTTAAAGCTGGTTCTGTATAAAATGTCAATTACATTTACTAATGCTGATTAATGATAATAAAGTTAAGGTTTGTATTCTTTCATAACAATCTCCAACTGTATAAAAGTGGATATCATTAAAAATTGTAATAGAATTTGTCATTAAGTTTACCAGCACTAATGCACAGATTTTCTTTGAATCAGATAACCTATGTGTACAAACATTTAATATTAAACATAAAGACAACATGGTGAACAGCAGATTATTAAAAAATGGCAGTATCCCTTTCCCACTATACTTCATTGCTGTACTAATTATAGCATAAAATTCTGAAAATAATAAATCAAGCATGTGAGATGGTAGCACTCACATTTCAGCATCTGACTTGTGATGTTGTATTTGTGGTGCACTTTTTGTCCTTTACTGGTAACCATGCAAAGATGTTTAATTCTTTTTGTCTTATCCTTCTAAAGAGTGGCATTGAATTCATTCAGAATTATTAATGTCACGTGAAATCAACAAATTTAAGTGTCTGCCGTTTTGATTTTGGTCTAAAGGTCAACAAGTCTCTCCAGCTGCTCTGCCAAGAATGACTAAATAGTTAAATTGAGTCGGTAATCTGGGTTTACTTTGCATTCCTGCTATGATGAAACCTCAGGTCTAAGAGCTTTAATGTGCATCTCCCTAGAAACATTAGAATAAGATCGATTAGGACAAATGATACCCAAAGTCTTCTAAAATATCAGTGAGTCTCCTTGGCCTAGTGGGCAGTGAAAAACAACAGAAGGAAGAAAAGAGCAGCCTACAACTACCTGAGAGGATGTGACAAAGATGCTGCAAGAGTAGCTACGAAGAGGGGAAGGTTATTCTCTGTCATGTCAGATGATACAGCAAGGGGCAAATTGCAGGCTGAATGTTTCAAATTGCGTATTAGGAAAAAAATTCCCCAACAAGGTGGTGCAGATCAGGAACAAGGTGTCTGGGGGGGCTGTGTACTCTGCATCTCTGGAGTTTTTAGGGCTCAGGCAGGTGAAGCTATGGCCAATCTCACTGGTGTTGGTGGTAGTCCCACTCCGAGTGGGAGCTTCCAGCACCTGCCCTCCTGGAGTCCATTCAGACAACCATTTCTGTGGAGTCACCCTGTTCAGTTCATAACCAAAGGGACTGCATTCTTTGTACCAGGGGTAGGAAATGAGTACTGGATAAGAGGAAGCACCAGGACTTGGGTGTTCATGTGGAGTGAGATTATCAGTATGAACAAGGAGATCTCAAGTCAAAAGCAGCAAATCTCATATTCAAAGACCTCAGCCTAAGTGCAAGAACAGAGATGCTTCATGCTATAAGCAAATATTGTAAAAGTTAATAACATCCTGGCATATAACTATTTCTCATTAATTAGTCATACTTTCTAACCTCCAAAATAAGAAAAATCTTTGCCTATCTCAGCATTTAAGCTCTAGGTTTGGGGAATTGTTTGGTTTTTTTTTTAGTTTATATTGAAGAAGGAATGTATATGTCTCTTGTGAGCATTGAAATCCAGATCCTGGTGGTTTAACTATTCAGATTATATGCAAAATGAACTTGCTTTGTGGTTCTTTTCTTACCTTTATTTTCATTTTACTTCAGCTGTACTTGCTACAGCCTCTGCTACCGGCTGTGCTTATGTTTATTGCCTGCAATTAGGAGGCAGGTTTCATAAAAGCCTACATTGCCTCATTCAGAAGACGACAAATCTGTCAAAAACAAAAAGAAAAAAAACCCCAAAGCCCTGGTTACTCTGCAAAGATGAGAGCTGACTGCATGGCACAATTAGATTTGCTCTGCTGTACCTTGGAAATAGGAAAGATGAGGCTGCTTTTTAATTGAGGTGCACAGCATAGCATGCTAATTCGCTGTTGCTCTGCCAGCAAGGAGCTTGAAGTATTTTAAATAAATGATGCCCCAAACAGAATTTGATTATATCTGTGTTCATGTGACATTCTACTATCAGGCTACAATAATATGCTGGTTAAGTATAATTCATTGAGTCCTGCAGGCAGTATTAGTTCTCGCTCTTCTGTATCAGTTATTGCAACAAATTAATGCAAAGTACAGCAGAGTGGTGCTACACTGGGCTGTAGCAGCAGCGTGAACATTGTCACCCAAAATACAGTATGAACCAGTGTGAGTGAGGTTCGTGTTGGTGTTTGTGCTGGAGTTTCAGGATTTGTATGTCTTATTGTTCTCTTGCATTGGCCACTTTCATCCATTCTGGCTGGCTCCTAAGAATACAAGTCCTAGCTGATCTCAGTGTCTTTGTGTCTGCCACTGGCCTCTGTTGCTTTGGGGCATGTGTTGACCAAATGACCTCTTTCAGTCATGTTTGTCAGAGTCCAGACCCTTTCAAAGGCACTGTAAGTTCCATTAAACTGGGTGGCTGGGAGGGGGAATTGCCTGCTGCCCAAGCAAATGGGTATGAAGAGCAGCCTTGATAGTTCAACTGAGGGAAAAGCTCAGCAGAGGCAAGAAATTTAGTTCCTCAGAAGCAAGGATTCCTTGGTTGAGGCAGTGATGCTGTTACTCAGTGTGTGCAGGGATGTGCTGCACGGGGCATTGTGTTGCTGGGAGGCAATCTGGGATGTGCAGGAAGAAGGGATGCTGCTGATTGCCTCCTTCAACTCCTGCAAATATAGACCTAAGCACACTTTTTCACATGTCAGGAGATGTGTTTTGTGGACTTATGTTCATGGTCCTTTATGATAATTCGGTTTTGTTGTTTAACCTCTTTGGATTCCCTTTTTCATCTTCTCTGTTGTCAGATGTCTCTTTCTTTTCTTTTTCTATTCCTTCCTTCTTCAAAACTCTCCTCATAAACTAAACCCTGTGCTGAGTTGCTTTCAAGGTAAAAATTGACTCATGAGCTATTTCACTTGAAATCTGAGCAGGAAAAGCTTGCTGGCTTTATGGTCACTGCTGGGTGACATCATTCACCTTCCTCCAGTACCCGAGAAATCACTTCCTCTTCTGTTACTATTGCAGGGTTCAGGTGTGATTAAATGTTGTTATTTAAATGGATTTCTTGCGTGTGTCCTTTATGTCCTCATATATTGTATCTTTTGTAGCATGTAAAAGGAGACAATACTTAATAATGAGGTACGACAGTTAATTGGTGTTTTGTCTAAAGAATTCTGCTTTTCATACACTCAAGAAGAAATGAATTGAAATGCAAAGTTTAATAAATTCATCATCAGAACACTGTTGTGTAATTTTATATTGTGGTTTGACAACATTTAATCCACTGTTATTGCTTTGAAGGATTTCTAATTGAATTACTCAAAAGACAAAATGGAAAATAAAAAGAGATTATAAATATGGCAATAATGTTAGCAGCACTACCAACTTGCTGAAACTTTTTAATGACATGCTATGGCTGTTAATAAGGGTTTAAATACTGTTTATGTGTGGTAACTTATATTTGTGTAAGGAAAGTATTCTCTATAGAATGTATTTTCTTAGCAAATGTAAAAGTGATTCTGTTTCCTTTCAAACCGTGAAGACATGAAAGCAATTTGGGTTTACACATATTTTCAGTCTTACTATGATGGAAGCATTTCTGCTGAAATTCACATTATAGGTGACAGATGTCATGGAGAAGGTTAGTTTGGTCACAATATCAGTGACCTGGCACTGTTTGGCTGCTGTAATGACACTTCAATAGCCTAACAGCAATGAAATATATAGTGAGTGCTTCCCATAAAGGAACAAACCCTTTTTGGTTTTTTTTAAACCAAATGGCAACCTGTACTTGTTCTTGAAATTGTATTTTAATGCCTTGAGAAGTTTTCAGAAAAGGGAAATGTAGAAAACTTGAGCAAATGTCCAGGCCCTTTGGATTGCCTTTGGATATGTGATTGCATCATAAGGCATTGCAGTTTTTTGTAACAATGATGTCTGGTAAACAGGATTTACTGAAAAAGAAATCATCACCAACAAGTAGCTCTTCAGGTAAAATATAATATTTTAAGATTGTTTATCTTGGTGCAAATTAATAATTTTTTCTTTCTGTGGTTTCAGCTTTTTGCCAGTGTTTGATAAAGTTAATTAGCAGTGTATTTAACCAGTCTCTTCATTGCCTGCACGAGAGTTTTCAGGACTGAGTTCATATTTCTTTAAATTTTGCCACAGCTCGTGGTAAACTTAGACAGTTTGTTGGGAAGCTTGCTCTTTACAGTAGGCCAAATCTGAATACATGCCCACTTGATGACCATTTTAAACCTAAGTGGCAAATTCTTCTCAGAGCATAGGTTTTAAATTCCCTAATTTCATGTTTCAAAGGTTTATGCTTTCCTCAATTATTTAGTACTTTCTGCCTTATTATTATAGGAAAGGACAGAGCTTGCCTACCTGACCACAAGACAAAAAGCTATTTGTAGCTACAGCAGTCACATATTCGAGTTCTGTGCTTCCCTTTAGAATATTTCATGTATGACGTAAACCTAATCAAACCTTTATGCCTTCTAGCAGGTGACCTCTGCATGAACTAAAGCACTGAAATATTATTTAATCGTGCTGCATACCACTTTTTACAGCACTATGAGAAACATTAGTTTGGTTGGCTAGAAACAACCAAGATAAAATACTTTGTTCTATCAGGGGTAAAAAGGCATTTTTATTAGTGAACACTTTACATATACCAGCGCTGTTGATAAATAAATCCTTCCAGTAGTGTGTCCAAGAAGTTTTCTAAAGGTAAATGTGCAGTTTCCTATTTTTCTCTTGGACTGTTTAAGCCCAGTTAGTATTGGAACAAATAATTTGTTAATTTGAACTGCCAATTTGTGCATCAACCTTTCAGGCCAACTTTTATTAACTTTTATTCTGACAATCAAAGAAAATAATCTGATTTAAATGCCTTTAATATTGCATTAAAATCAATAGCTATAAATACTCATTGCTAAAGTTTTAACTGACCTATCACAATGAAACAAAAGGAGATTTTTCCTTATCATGTAACTATAAACATATAAAAAACCTTATACATAATTTTAAAAGTGTAAAGTTTTCTAACAGAGATACTTCTGGTTGCTTAGATCAACGTTTTTAAATTAAGAAGTGAAACAAACCCCAAACGTTCAGAATAAGGAAAAACACGATGGCGCAACCACCTACACAGAGAGAGGGATCAGTTTTCAAAAAAAATTCAGTTGTTTTCCTCTTTGTGCTGGGGAGAAAACAAAAAGCTTTTCTGTGATCTGAAAAGGGAGTAATTACAAAGCTGACTAAAGGCAGCCACCAACCTTTCAAGTCTCAGTTGTGCTTGATCTTGACATCCCTCTAATTGTTGTTCTTACTCCCAGCACAAATATGTGTTTTGTACTTTTCAGTACTGGTCGATCAAAAATCTCCAGCTCATTTTTGACCTTGTCTGCACACGGGTTTTCAGTCCTGAGGTGCAGCATTATCACAGAAGGGATGTGGGAGTGCCGTGCTGCTAGTAAGATGTCCAAAGAGATATCCCACACAGCACTTTGATAAATGTGTTCTTGAGTTTGGATGCTGACCTGTGTTAAAATTGGCAGCTTTTAGATTAGGTGTGTTAAAACCCATTGGAGTGGGTTCTTTTTGTTTGGCTTATTTTTGTCTTTTTGTTGACATCCGTTCAGCATCATTCATTTGTGCAGCTCCGGTAGAGTACTACAATGAAGAAACACTGTAACAAGTTATTGTTCCCATTTTTTTTAATAAAGTGAGGGGATCAAAGGTTATTTGTCTTGTGCTTTTAACATCTTTCAAAGGTTCTAATTAAAGAGCTGACGTAGGGGGAAATAGTTATTTTGATACTAGTAAGAAGGAGAGTAAGAAAGAAAAGGGAGAAAGGGATCTGCTAAAATTGAAAAATTTCTTGAAATTCTGATTCTGTAGAAATCTTTTATGTGTCTTTTAAGGTTTATTTTGTTAAATGCTTTTAAATTTAAAGTTGGGGGGTTTTTTATGTGCACCAGTTTGTTCTTTCAGTTTTTTGAAATTGTCTGAGAAGAGCCTGTGACTGCTTTGAGAAGTAGGAGCCCCAGTCCCTCGTTGGCTTATCTCAATGCCCGCTGTTATCTCTCTCAGTATAGACGGGGTCTCAGAGTTTTGACTTCCCGGTTAAGCCATGACCAAAACCCAGACCTAATCCAGAGCGACTTGATTTTGCCCAGTGACACATTGGTATCACTGGAAGAAAAGGAGAATCTCAATTAGGCTCCCCCAAATGGAACTTGCAGTGACAGATCTGAAGGAGCAGCTGATCAAATTTTGAAACCTTGCTTGCAGCATTACTTTAAATTAATTAAGTCCAAGCATCTAGGAACGGAGCTAGGTGGCAGGAGTATTTTAGTTCTTATAACTTACCACGGGAAAAAAAAAGTCCAATCAGGTCTCTCAGTTCTTGCTTAGATTTTTACTTTGGCAAAAACATCTATGAATTGGGAGTCGTTACTCTCTATAAGTTTTGGGGTTTTTTAAATTAGAGATGAACATATAGTCTTTACATGGTCTTCAAGTGGTAATGTTTTTGCCTAATTGAAAAGATTATAACCAAAAGAATGAATGTAGTCTGCAAAAACTAATGGGAATTTTCCAAGCTATACTTCTGCATCTTAATATGCAGTATTTTGTAAGCAAAAGTGTTCTTGTTTCACTAGTAGGACATGCTTAGTTATGTAAGTCATATGATATCTTTCCAGTTTAAAAATATTACAGTTTTTGTTCAAATTATAAAGGGAACATTTTGCTAGGTAGAAACAACATAAATGTCTTCATTAACTCAGTAGACTTGTTTCAAAAGACTTTTTTAAAGAAAGGAGCATTTTACAGTGTGTAAGAGAGTAGAAAATAAGCATGTCCTTGAATTAAATAAGTGAACAATAGTCACAGTGCATATTGTTGCTATGGTAGTTTAGTTAAATGGTAACTATGTGGAATATGCTTAATTTTTCCTCATCTGTATCGCTGATCTTTTAGAAATGCTTCCAAAAACCCCACCTCTACAACCTCCCTTCATATTGAAAAGACCTCTTGTTTCAAAGTGCAAGTTAATTAATAAAAGCTGAAGGCTCAAATGGGATGAAACATTTTTATTCTCCTAGAAAAAAATACGAAATTATTCCTGTTTAGATGTTTTGAATTTTTATCCTGAATGGGATTTTCTTGTACCATTTTATTGAAGATATTTAATGAGATTTTGAATTGTGGGGGTTTGGGGTTTTTTTTTGTCTAAACTAGTACACTTTGGATCTCACGCCAAAAAGCAATACAGTGCCAACGGGAAAAGACTCCTGGATTCACACACTATCATTATCTCTAAAAGTTTGTTTTGTGGCATCGGTTTCACATCACATCACAGATTCTTGCTGGAGGGATATAAGCTCTCAACCAGCAGCTACATTTTTGTGAAGCTGACCAGGCTAACCCAACGCTGCTGATGTAATTTAGGCCTTTTTTTTTAATTTTTCCTAATATATATGGAAAGCTTCACATACAACTGTGAAAACTGTTATTCCTGCCTTAGGTCAAACTGCTTCATTTCTTTCTTTTTGACAGCTGCGGTCAATAGATGTTGACCAAAAGCTGTCAAATTTCCTGAGAAATGAGGAAGAATTTTTTACTCCAGATGAGAAGCGGAGAGTTATTCATCTTCTACCCTGGGAAATCCTTCTCTTATTTTGACAGGCTTTAAACAAATTGTTAGCTTTAATTAAGTTTGAAATGGGACAAATGCACAACCTAAACTGCTCCTTTCTAGGATGTAAGAAGGCAGTAAAATTAACTATGAGATTCTGCAATGGTGACTCTTGCTGTAGTGATTGACTAATTCTGTATTTAGGTACTGTCGAAATTTTGTGTAGGTTTAGAGAGAGTTTTATGAAGACAATGTTGGGCCTCTCACAGGAGGAGGGAGAAAAGATAGCTGTGGAAAGGATAAATAGTAAAATACACATATATATGTATGAAAGTGGTGAAGGCTACAGATACTGATTTGCGATGCTTTAAGCTGGAATTCCCATACTTTTACTTTTTCTTCATGTTTTAATGAATAGCAGAAGAGTAGTTCTTCATACACAGAGTTGGGTTTTTTTCTGTTGGTAGGGTTGGGGGGGTTTTGTTTGGTTTTTAAGTTATGATTTTCTAATGGTTTTCTGGACAAGAAATACTGGATAGACACATTTAAACTAACAGCTTATCAGGCTCGCACATCCTCATTGCATTTATGGGATCTCTGTAAAAGATGCAGATCGAGCCAGTAGAGTGGATTGAATATGTGAGGAGTCTCTAGAAATGATCATTACTCACTTTCTAAAGCTGCTCCAAGTGCATCCTGCCCCTGCCTTTCCACACTGCAGGTTGTGGCAGGTAGTGCCACTGTAATGTTCAGAGGGAGAGCAGGATGGACCTGTTCCATGGAGGTTATCTGCAGACAGGGAAGGATTCTCTTCTCCTTTCCTGCTTTTCAGATGAGGGTGCATTTGAGTCCTCTGGGGCCTTCAGGCAGCAATTTGACTGAGGATAGGCTTGGCTCTTCCCTAGCAGAGTATTGTTGAATGAAACAGTAAAGTGAGAGTAGTACATGTATTAAATTTAACAGCTGAGTCTTCCAAATTCTCACCTAAAAAGCTTTTCCTATGCTACATCATCCTTGCAATCATAAAAGCACTCCCTCCTTTTCCCATAGCTATGGATACTGTTTTGAAAAATGTATCTACTGCTCAGAATGAGGAACTTAACTGTAGAATATTTTTTCATCTAAAAAATTTCTCCAATGCTAATAGATACAACAGGAATACAAGGTTTCTTTCTGAAAAGTCAGTGCGGAAAGAAAACCTGCCAGGAGAAGAATGCCCTGGTGAGGGACTGTTGGTGCCACTTGCCTACTCTTGCCTAGCTGCATATAAGAAGTCCCATGTCAGCTTCATGTGTGCTAAATTAATAAAAAGACAAAATGAGTCCTCTGTAACTTAGTATCAGCATTTAAGATTGAAAAAATGCTTACGTAATGCATTATTTAGCCATAAATCTCATATGCAAGAGATATACATGAGAATAGTCTTGTGGCCATCAAAGACTTGAGGTGTATGAGGAAGAGTAGACTTACTCTTGCATTAAATACGATAAAGTATTTTAGTTTCTGAAACTTTGTTGTTTAGGTCGTTGTAGTCAGTGACAGATGAGATTTAAGGACTTTACATGCAAGGTCTTACTGCATCTTGCAACACTCTTTGTGCTATCTAGAACTTCCCATCATCACAGTCAGGATAATGGACTGGCACAAATCATCAGTGTGATGTGTGGTGACAAATCCAATAGTCCTATGTAATGAAGCCTTCATACATATGTAAAGTCAGGATTTTGTCCAACAAAAGTTGCATTTTCATTCTTTCCACAACTGTACAAGTCCTTGTCCTGTTCTTATTTGAGACAGAACTGCCACCATTATGTAGGGACAGCCTGAAGATTGCAAAATGTGGTCCATTTTATCTAGTACTAATTAGACAAGATCAACTAATGTGTGCTACTGAGTGTTAACCTTTCTTATGAAGTTTTTGGGGAAAATTCTGTAACAGTTTTGGGGGTTTTTTTATTACATCTTTCAGACTGCTATTTGTATTCTTTATATATGCACACATGTATATGTACATGCACTCACACATATGTGCTTCCTGAGGACTGTTTGCATAGTTAACAAATGTGTGTTAGTTACCCTAAAGTAGTTGTAATTCTATCTTTTGCATTATTCAAATGCTCTGAAAAGCTATTTAAATCCAAATATTAAAAATATTTCTGTTGTTAATGTGGAAAGTATCTCATGGTTTAAGGTAGTCCAGAGAATCAAGTGCAGTTTTGTGCCAGACAAACCTTTTCAGGTCATTATGCAAATAACCTTTGCAAAACTGGGCACCAAAGCAAGGTGAGTTGTAGGAGGTGCCCCTCAGGCTGACTCTCCTCTCTCCATTTATTAAACAGGTATAATAGTAATTCTCTGCCTCAGAGAGGTGTTCTGAATACAGTGTAAAGATTGTGCAGGAACGGGATAGTGCAAAAATGAGGGCCCTGCAAGAACACTGAACATGGGTCACAATAAAAATTTCCAAAAGTCTGCAGCCAGACATTTCCGTGGTAATCTCATCATGGTTTTGTTTCTTCCCATGAAACACAAGGAGAGGTGACCTACTCTATGCACAGCATTTTCACGCTTCTTTTTAAACATGCAGGATGTATCTGCCTTGGGGGTGATAGGACAGGGGATTCATCTCATTACTGATGCCAAATGCAATCAGTAGACAACTTGCAGCTTTAATTTCTGAGGACTTATACTCATAGTTATGGTTGTAGTTAAGCTTATCATGTGATCATTTAGAAAAAAAAGGTGAATAGTTGTTTTTCCTCTAGTATATCTACCCATTGGCAATGAGTAGTTAGGATTAAAAGCTTCATCTAGCCCAAGGCTATAATGAATATTCAGGAAAAATGATTCTGTACTGTTGCTTAGGGAAGTAAAAAGACAACCCCTGTAACATTCAAATCTCCTGTGCCTTTGGAATAAACAAGCAGTATTTGATTAACAGGAAGACAGAAGACACGCTGATGTACAGCTTATACCGAAAGAGACTTTATGTGGTATTAAATTACCAACAGATTCCTGTAGGTACAGTGCATGAATCAATATTATGTTTTAGCTGATGATAATTTTACCAAGCTTTTATTTAGATGGGGTTTGTTTAAAAAAAATTAAAATACAGCAGATAAACAAAGTGTGCTAGCAATGGATGTTACAGTCCATTGGAGCATTTGTTCTTTCTTCTGGATTGACACACAGTGCAAAATTATGCTACACATTCTGTTACAATCACACTGTATCATTATTAATGAGAGAACCAACAAACCCAGTTATGTGTCATGAAAGAAGGTAATTTTTAGCAACGTGATGGACTCCGAAGGAAAAGCATTACAATCCTGTACTAAATTAAGCAGAATAATATTTTATTTAGTTTATAGTGTTGGTTTTGTGAATACAAATGCCCAGCTGTTTTTACAGCTAGTAACATGTTACGCATCAAACCTTTTAGAAAATACTTCTTAACTATGCTTCGTCAACCACTCTATCAGTGATAAAAGCTGCAGGCACTTTCATAAACTTAGACTGGGGTGAAAAAAGATATTTTTGTTGTCTTAGCAGTGACAGTATGTTTTATAATGTGATTTACAGGCCTCAAGATTCATTCCTTCACGAATTATATGCTCATCCTTGAATGTTTTATAAATCCGAGAAAGAATGGGTAAAAGCAATTTGTAAATTGGGGTCAGTCTTTCAGAAACCCAAGTAGGTGAGAGGTCCTCAATCAATCAAATGAATCAGGCAAAATGAAGCCTGTACATAACCTCCTCAAAACTAGCTTTTGGTATCGTGCTACTCACTTTGTTAAATTTGCACCTGAGTTTAAAACTTTTGAATGGGACAAATTAGTATTCTCAGAAATCTGAAGTTTTGAACTGCATTTCTTTAGTCAGTTATTGCATTTAGAAGTGAATTCTCTATTTCTAATCACTTTAGGGTTTCTCAAAATTGTGTTCTTGTGTGACCTCTGCAAATTGGTCCTAGCCTAAAGGCAAGCAAGCTTCTATGGGGAGGTTGTGCACCAGCGAGTGAACTTCCCATGGATTATACAAATGTAGTTTATTCATTTCCTATGAAAATTTTCTGTCAAGTGACATCAGTATCTTCTGGTTTCAACCATCTGGTTGCTTAGAATGCATTTTTCCAAGTCCTCAGTGCAAATATAGTAGGGAATTACGAAATTTATAAATTAACAAATAGCTTCTCTTAATGATCTAAAGAAGAAAATATGAATTAAAAAACCATAAAACTAGGTGAGGATATTATTCCTCTTTGAGAATACATTAATTGTCTGGAGAGCACAGAAGCTCTGGTATTCTCAGGCAGTGACTTCATGAGAGAAATGCCTCTGGCAGCAGGGACGCTCGGGCTGTGAGCGCTGGGCAGTCCCAGTGTCACTGCTGTGAGGGGAGAGAGGATGGGCTGAGGGGGCTCCCTGGTGTTCCCTCCTGCACCGGGAGGGGCTGGAGGCAGAGCCAGGAGGAGGAGGAGGAGGGTGGGAGAATGGATCCTCTGGGTGTTCCAGCACAACTCCATTGTAGGACTTGCACTATAAAGGGAAGCAGTGAGATACATCACGTGTGTGTGTGTGTCTTTTGGGTGTGGCACAAGGGTAAACTGAAATTTTTTAAAGTTAGCCAGTATTATCTCCATAGGATATTTATTTAACATGCAAATTAATTGGATAAGACATGGGGAAAAAACAATCTTTAGAAATACCTGTTTCAGTTCAGAATTTTCAAATTTAATGGGAATTCTAATTTTTTTTACATAAAATTCATTACCTTTCCAATTTCTATCAGTAATTGTCTCGCTATGCAACAAAACACTGTTTTAACTTTTGTTTCATTCTTTCAGTGTTTACTCACTAAACATTCCTTTTTTTTCCTTGGAATATTAAGTGAAATAGTATGAAAGATTTTACCTCCTTCACTTGAATTTTCACATTATTTTCCTATCAATTTACCTGTGATTTTATGGGTACCAAAAATGGGCAATTTTCCAAGGCAGATACAAGTGAGCCTTTCAAAAGGGCTTTGTCTAATGATGTGCTGTGCAATCAGATATTTAAAGTGTTTACTAGCATGAGAAATAGAAGACTGTTCCATTACATTCATTGCATTAATCTTAGTGTGTGAGAAGTAGAACTGATTGAAAATAAAGATCTTTACTTACTTACAGGGGAAAAAAAAAAAGTCAATTATTATTTATTACAAAAGACAAACTAGTTAAATTGTCTTAGGTAGGATGGAAATTGGGGTTTTATGAAAGACATCTCCCAACAAGTTATTCAGTGTGGATTAAAATAATTGTATTTTTTAAGGCATTAGTGTGTGCTGGAGTAAGAATTTTTATGGCAGCACTATAAGCACAACGAAGTCAGCATAATGAGTTATGTGGTGCCAACATCCTGAACATTATCACAAGGATTTCTAAGGAGAAGAATTAACATAAAGGATATACAATTCATGTCTTCTAGAGGGTCTCTCATTTCTGCATTGGGCCTCAAGGAAATTCAAAACAGAAATGAAAGTCAAAGCTGCAACTACTTTCATACTGCCGGTGCGGGGTTCATACATATTTCATGGCAGCTGCATGGGCGGGGAGATCACCATTTTATTGGGATGCCAGAGCTAAGTCTTAGGATTTTACTATTCATGTCAAGCACTGTGTACTTTCTAGGAACACAGCCTGTGGGGTTTTTGTTTGTATTTAACCATTGGTGTAAAAAGGAAAAACAACAAGGGGATATTTCCTGTGTATTCCCTGTACTGGCAACCTTGGTGTTTTCTGGGTTGTTTTAAATTAATTGTCATTTAGTCTCATCCCATTCTCAGTTACTGCATAGCAATGCAGCTTTCTGAGTTTTTACAGTATCCAAATGGGAGAAGATTATTCATATATGACGTATTTTATTATCTGAGAGAGTGATAAAGACTTAGTAAATGTAAATAATTGCTGTGGTACCAATTAGCCTACCCACAGGTAATACTTGTACTATATCTTACAATGGCACCATTCTATTTTTAACCAGAACATGCACCACGTTCTACATGCATCAGTATTGCGAATTTTAAGGTGTTTGTTGAAGAGCATTATCAATTGCCAACAGAAATAAAACAAGAGTTACATTGAACAAGAACCCTTGTACGTGCCAGATGCCCGTGTTAGTTCCACGGAGCTGTCCTCAGTGGAAAGGGCAGTTGATTACTGTCTGCATGAGATGTATTCCATAAGGGAAGTAAATGGCTGGAAATCAGGAAAAGCCAACACTTGGCGATTTCGATTTCTGGCTTTAACAGAGAAGATTTTGATCTTTCATTTACACTATGGCCATCCCAAGTTATTCTCAGAGTTCAGAAATGCTGAATTGCATTCTGATAGCCCTGCAACCTCGATTCATCCTTGTTGTTCTGATCAAGGCGTGTTCGGACAATGCTTCAGGTTCACGTTATTTTATAGGATACTGCTTGTTTTTAATGTACCTTACATAGAGTGAGTCATTAAAACTGAAAAGTAATTTTTAAAATAAATGGGTAAAACAGTCTGTCATCCAAAAGGGTATTTTCCTCTTCTCTGGGAAGGGAACATTTTGTGATATCTTTGTCTTCTGGGGGAAAAAAAAAAAAAACAAAACTTTTTCATGAACAAACCTTTCTGCAGTGGATTTGCAGTTACTTGATGTGTCTGAAATAAGTTAACTAATGAGATGAAGTTCAGTCTGATGTGCAATTTCACAAAATTGCAGTATAGCCACTTAAAGCAAAGTTTTCTATTTCCTTAATATACCTTTTGTTCATATTACTTTTAATTATGTTCTATATTTATCTGGCCTATTTGAACAGGATCCAGAGCTGGTACGGAACATCTGTCGCTGGGTTAGACAAGCTGTTCACATTCCTTTCTTTGCCAAACTGACCCCAAATGTCACTGATATTGTGAAAATCGCAATGGCTGCGCAGGAAGGTGAGTGACTCCGGTGCACAAGTTGTGCAGATTTACTAATTTGCTGGATGGGGTAAGATAGGAATGTTGCTGGAATAAGAGGTAACAACAGAAACTAATATGAAAATATTTTGTTTGATGTATTTAGAATAAGCACAGTAATCAAAGGTTTCCTAATTTTTGCCATGCATCTAGAACAGAGCAATATACGAAGAGGACCATGTTAGACTGTAAACAATAAATTGTATGTTTTTGTGTGTTTCCCTGAATGCTCTTATTTCTGTCATATTTATATGTTTACCAGACCACTGTAAATCCCCCTATTCCCATATTTAGTGGTGAAAATGATGTGTGTGTCCTGAGAAAACAAAAATACACCATTTGAAGTTATATGTGTTTTTTTCCTTAGACCTTAAAGTACAACATGGCAGCAAATAAGTTTGCAAGTAGGTGTCCATCACTTAGAACCATGGTAATTGTTTCTTTGTCACATTGCTTCTTTTGTCTTGCTGTACAGAAGCTTGGAGGAGGTGGCCACTGTGGTGGGGTACCTTCAGGTGCAACCACTGTAGCAGTTCTGTCCCACACAGCTGAAGGGCAGAGATCTGCCTGGCAGCCCCAGCGTTTGCACGTGCTGTCTTATAGCCCTTACAGCTCTTCCAGCTGATGCAGCCTGCCTTGAAGCTAGTGCTAAATTTATTAGCCCAGGATCAGTCACAAGGACCTTTCTGTGCAACCCCTTGCAGTTTGTTGCTTTCGCTCTCCAGCTGTTTATTCGAATTTCTAGTTATTTCAGGGTTTCACAGGTTTTCTGTTGTATTTTATCCTCTCTTGTTCTTATACACGTGATTTAACAAAAAGCGACTGACCTTTTCTTTCACAGGTGGCGCAGACGGGGTTACAGCCACCAACACTGTGTCAGGGCTGATGGGACTGAAAGCAGACAGCACACCTTGGCCAGCAGTTGGTCGAGGACTGAGGACCACATATGGTGGCGTGTCAGGTAGGTGTTGCCCTTTTTGATGCATGGTACTTCCTTGGAGGCTTTCAAAACATCAGGAGGTCCTTGTAGTGGGCTAGAATATCATGTCTGCAGTCGCACCGAGTCCTTAAAGCTCACTGCTGGTCAATGTTTCTAAGTCATGACAGATGGAACAGATTAAGTGTGAAGGCTCTTGGGTTGCCCTTTCCTTAATGGTAAAGCACTGCATCAGAATGCTGCGATAGGGTCACTGGAGAGGGAAGGAAATCTCTTCCCTCATGACCTCGCTTTTCCTCAAATTTTTCATCCTGTCACAATTGTCAGGCCCCACGTTAGACAGAGGCTAATGAAAGGGCATCGCAGGGGGAAATATCAACAATCCAAATGCAGTGTATGTTTCATAGCCCAATCTCCAGCCTTCCTCCCTCCTTCCCACTAAGTGCACCTTTTCCAGGGAGGTTATTTCCTCCGCTTCCCACTGTGGTAAAAATGATGGACAGTATTAGGCAAATATATGCATATTTTTGTAGCCTATTACTCAAGATAGACAAGAATATCTTGTGTAGGCCGTATTTTCAAGTCCTGCTTCACAGTTTAATTTTCAAACCAGCAGCAAAACTTTTACACTCCAGTTCAGTGCCAGTGCACACTAATGTATTAATCCATTGACCCTTTGCACTCTGTTGCTGTGACAACACAAACTTGGCCCTGCAAAGACAATACTGTGAGCTTCTTGACTTTACTGGTATGGAGATTAGTCTCCTTGGTGATAGGGGTAGCAGTAAATATACATAAAAGAGGTAATGGCATCCTCCCGATTGAGTCAAACGTTATTCTGTGGGACCCGCCTCCTACCTCACCCCAAAAACGTAATCAGAGGAGGCCAGACAGGCAAAAATATGCTTTATTTTATGTGACTGGTGTTATCCTTAGAGAACCATAGGAAATGTAGCAAAAGATTACTTTTAAACAAACTTTAATTCAGATGAGTGTATTCAGTGGCAAATTGCGTTATTGCCTCAGATAACGACATAGAATTTGGAATTTTTTAGAGAATGCTGGAAAGTAAGAAAGTGATAACAATCAGAAAAAATTACGCCCATCGCATAATGATTATTTCACAGTGACAGTCCAATAAGATGTTATATTTTAATATTATGCAAAATGGGAGGAAGAGGGGAACAAGAAGAGAACAGCTACAGCCCATTTCAATTTCTCTAGCCTGCCATGTTGACAGGAAAAGAATAAAGGAGGTCACAGTGGGTGCTGTGCATTAAAAATTAATAAAAGAACTATTGCAGTAGTATTTTATATAAGTAACACCATTCACATTTTCTCATTTAAGTTGCAATTTCTGAATATTCCTTCCTACCATAAGTCTGCCTAATAAAATCTGTAAAATGGCTGCATTATGAGAAGTGTGTCTCTTATGTCACAAATTTGAAACATGTATGTGGCGTAAATTACAGTGGCACCTGCATGCCCAGCTATAAGTGAGGATGTACCAGCACTTCTGTGGTTTATAATACTAAATGGACCTGAGGAAAAGTTCTTTCTTTATTTTATTTATGTGTGTGTGTATGTGTGTAAGTAAATTTTTTTTTCCTGAAGTTTTACATGTATCAGAGGGGAGAGAAAATGACATTTTAGGATGCACCATTACCTATGACACAAATCTGCTTATTTAAAAATATGTCAAACACTGAAGTGCTGTCAATTTATTATGGTTTGAAAGAGCAAAATGTAGCAGACCAATATATAAACATTTCTTGCTGATAGTTGTCATCAGTGGGTCCCAATCCCACAACTCCTTGCACAAAAGAAAGCCACAGAGCCAATAAAGTCAATAGCTCGGCAGCATGTCGCAATACTTTCTGCTCAGCAGTCAGATATAGCAGTATACAAATTTCCAAAAGCAGGAAACAATTCTAAACCAGGAGAGCCAGCACGCTTACGAGAAGACAAAAAGTGGGAGAGCGTGTCATCTTGTCAGAGCAAGGGGCAGGGTGGCCGTACTTCTGTTCCCGGCTGTGGCCCGGCGCAGACGTGTGGCCTGAAGCCAGACACTTGACCTTTCCGTGCTTTATTTCTCCTGTCTGTGGAATGGCAGGAACACCACTTACATGCCCACAGGCTTGGCGGGAAGTGCTCTGTGGCATGGAAGTCGCTCACAGCATAACATATTTGGTTTCTATTTTGATGTGCGTAAGCTTCTTGTTTTATTTTGTTATCTGATAGAGTCAGTAAGTTTTTTGTTGTTTTTTCCAAATAATTCCTCTCAAGAGAGAATTAATTTTTGAAGTGAAAGACAGCACTATTATAGAAACAATAAGTCTGGTTCGTTTTCTGTGTGTTTTCCCAAAGCACAGCTGGTTCATTGTTGTTCTGTCGTGCACAAACCTAGGGCAGATACAGCACCCAGCCAAGCTGGATCAGGCTTTCTGGATTTTTCCATGTGCATAGATTCTGGACTAGCAGTGATGCTCACGTGGCACAGGGGTGCAGTGAGTGAGGCAGGAGTCCCTGTCCTGCAGGTTGCCACACTCACAGTGTTGTGTGTCCGTGGGTGAGGTGGCAGCTGGCCCCAGCCCTGCCGAGGTCTCAGCACAGACACCCTTAGGTGTCCTGGGGAGGTCTGAAATGCACCTTGACTCAACACTGGTGACCCTCAGCATTATCTAGCCCCTGTGTCTGCCTGCTGGACCTGGCAGTGACCAGGTCACGGGACAAGAAGTCAGTCTTGTAAAGGACTGATGTTCTCCAGGGATTTACAAATTCGCTGTGTTCACAGTTTGTTAGGGCAGTGCAGGTTGCCTTCTCCAGGTGAGTGCAAACTCCCTTCTCTGAGCTTGATGAAGGTTTCCAACAAAGAGCAAATAACCTAGATGTGCTAGTGACCTGGCCTAGCAGCTGCCCAGAATTTTGACTGACAGACTTCCCTGTCTGTGCTCCTACGTGGCCATATACTGAAAAAATATTTTCCACATAACATTTCTCCTTGGCCTCCTCATCCCTTCTGTTCTTGTCTGCCTGATGCAGAAGCAGCTATATGCAGAAGGTTCATTCTTCATTTTTCTAGATGAGAGACATTGAAGCAGGATTTTTTTTTTTTATAATTCCCTTTAATTTACTAAATGACAGGTAGTTTCCTATGATTTATCTAACATACAGAAAAATAATAAGGAAAAGAAGTTTATTAACATCATTGCCAAACCCTGAGATGTTTTGAGAACAGACTTTTATCTCTGGGTTTTTTTAAAACATTTTTTTAAACAATCTTTCAAAGAAAAAGAGACTTAATGGGATTACTTTGAAACCCCAATTTAGTTTTGAGTTGTCACAGTCAGTGTTTTCTTGCCAGCCAGTGCTCGGGCAGTGACCTTCCTGTTTTGATCTAATTTGATCAGCTGAAAATTGCTAAGCTGCAAGAGGCATCACTGTTCCCTCCTTCCTACCCTCCTGTTTCTTGGGTGGTTTTGACAGGGAAGGATCCCAGTATCCCAGGTGGATGTTTGACTACTAGACTGTAGGATTAGTCTCTCTCTTCTCCACTTCCCTGCAAATATTGAATTATTAATACAAAGTGAAACAGCTCTCACAGGATACACACTCACACTGGCACAGCCTGCTGACCTGCACATGAGCCTGGCTTGGGAGAGGCAGGTTTAAATCCCAAGTGTGAGCCCAGGTCATAGCTGGGCCCCCTGGATTCCAAGTTTACCCTCCAAATATTCAGCATTATAAAATCTCTCAGGTTTTTCTTCTTCTTTCTCCTCTATCCTGGTGGATAAAAAATATATTCAGGAAAAATTTCACTTTAATTTTGATCAATTGCTGTTTTCTAGAGAAAATTAATTTCCAGTTTGCACTGTGGAGCATCGGATGAGTCCAAAGGCTATGGTAGCCCTGCAGATTTTTGTGGCCCTGTTATATGAGAGGACATTGTGCTTAGAGGATCCCCCAGTCTTCATCCATTTTTTGAAATAAATTTACAGGAACTGCCCATTACTCAAAAAGTGTAAATGCCCTAATGAAGTCTACAAAATATGGTTAAGGAAATAAGCCCTTATGAGGAAAGAAAAATATTAAAATTAAGATACAGTTTTTCAAGCTGTATAACTGTCATATGTGCTTGCAGCATTAGGGACAGTTTGATTTCCATTAAGAAGCTTTTAGAATGGATCTGGCAGTATTTCAGGTTTGAGAATGTAGAATACAGGAGATTTTATCCTGAGTTCTTACTATACATGGGCAGAGTATTTGCAGAGTACTTGTTTTTGAACAGGAGGCTGATGGTGGGGTTTTTATCCTCACAAGGAATAAGGACCTCTGGCTCTGAAAGAGATGTTTTAGTTTGTATAAGTATAAATTACTTTGAAAATGCTTATTCTGGTATTTTATAGATACCAGAAAAAGATGCCAGGTTTCTCAGAGAAATGTTAATAAACTGTCAGCAGCTGCAAGCTTCCCTAAGATTTCTTTCCTTGAAATGTATTTTAAAATTAAAAAAAAAAAAAGTTTTTTTCCATGAGTTTTCACACTGGGCTTCCATATTCCAGATGTGTTTTATAAAACACATCACATTGCAGCACAATAGGATATCTATTGCAGGCAAAATAGAGCAGAGCTTCTGTTTGAATTTCCATGGTTTTTTGTTCTTTGTCATCTGTTTGTTTCTTTGTTTTTGTCTGGAAGCCAAATCCTTAGGGGATAAATTTATAAAACCATACACTGGACTTAGCAAAAACTTAGGTTAAAAGCAAATCTCTCTATGGTGCACTCACTATGTATTCTGTTAATGCTTTGTTTCAGAAATACTGCAGTATTTTACAGTAGCAGTCCAAATGCCTCATGTCTGTGTGCTGTTATTGCTTTGTCCATTTATTACATCCTGTAGTACTTTAGTGTTATTTGCACAAATGTACTGTACAGCATGTGCTGGGACATGAGCTTGTTTTCCAGAAAAACTGAGATTCAGGAATGTGTGTTACAACTCCATAGCTGCCCACAAGGGATATCAGAAGGAGGATACCTGGGTGGCAGATTCAGTCATTAAATGCAGGAATGTATAATTATTGGAAACAAGCAGAGGCAGTTAATTTTTGTTACTTTTTGAAGTTATTGGTCTGTTTTAACAAAAAAACACTGTCCAACAGCAATTGTGACATTTAAGGGAATGTTTTTCAGGAGTTATTAAATTAAAATGTATCTTGACATTATTAATAGAGGCATATATTCTAATCTGAAATGTATGAATTATATTGAAAGAGAAAAAATTGAAGTTATAATAATAAGGGCTGCCTTTTAATTTTAATTCGATGACACATCATTAAAAGAAAAGTGAAAAAAGCAACAAGGAGCATTCACTTTACTCATCACAGTTCTGTCAGTGACAGTGCAGTGTGGATTTTGGTCAATAGAAGTGAACGAAAAGCTGCCCATCACTGGAAACAAAACAAAATGTATGTATGCATAGGCACTTCTGTTTAGTATAAATATTTACCAAGAGTTAAAGACTATTTACATTAACATATATTTATAAAACAGTGTGGGAAGGGGTGAAAAACAAATACATTCCGTAGTACAATTTTAATTTTGTTTTATTATTCCTGTTCAATGTAGCTCAGCCATTAAAAGCCCTTATTTGCATATATTATGTCAGGATTCACAAAGAGTCCTCTGTTTTCTGTCGTGTCCTTGCAGCAGTCTGATTTCTCTTAGTGTGCTGCCGTCACTGGTCTGTGCAGGAGAGATCAGAGCCCTAATAATAGATTTTTGACAGGGAGCTCGCCTGCTACCTGCCCTACACAAATCCTCACTGTTCATGTTTGCTTCATGGCAACAAAGCAGACAGAAGGAAAATGCCAAGTGCTGAGTTTGAGGTACAGCCCTGCCATAGCTTGACATTTCAGCAGAATAGCAGTTTATGAGATGCATAATTTTTCATCTGGGACTCAGCTGCCATTTTCATAGAGGCTTGCAGCTCATCGACTGACTGGAAGTAGGGCAAAGGTTTACAGCATAGATCAAGGTCTACATCCTTCCTATAGCTATTTAAAAATAAGGATTATTCTCTAGATAAGGTCAGAGAACTAAGCATATTTTTTTCCATTTTTAATATTTTCTAGCCAATTTCATTCCCACAAAGAAAACACTTTACACTTTTAGCACGGGTGCCATTTGTAGTTGTTTAAAAGCGATCATAATTGATTTCACTCACCAAAAGATTAAATGAGTCCTGGGGAAAGAATGAAGGAGGAGTCTTTACACAGAGCATTTGAACAAAGCTGTGTTTTCTCCTCCTCTTACTTTGAAAAAAGCTCATTCTGAGCTTGAAATGAATGAAAAGTCTTTATTCCTTAAGTGTAATTGGTTTGTGGTTTATTATTGTTAGAGATTGGATTTAAATTTTCACATTCATGCACATGTACTTGGGAAACAAATGCAGTGTAGGTACATGTAAGTGAGTGTTTAATTTAGAATTACACATCTCTGTGAGCTTCAGTAACAGTTCACCATGTCAGAGCCTCATATAGAACAATGGTACAGTACATTGGATTAATTAAAGAAGCCTTGCAGAGAACTGAATTCTCAGTATGTCAAGATTTCAATTTTATGTTAAATATTTTCTAAAGGCCAGACCCTTAAATCTCAGGGGCTGTACCAAGCAGTGAGCTGTGAATTTAACCATAGGCTAACTGCTAATGATAAGGAAAAGAGTCCAAGTTGAGGCAGCTGTAATACAGTCATTGGATTAGGCTATCAATCACTCAGTTCCCTGAGGAACAGGCAAAGACGACAAAACAGTGAAAAGGGAAATTAGGGAGGGCATGACTAGAATGAGATTCTTCACCAAATATATCTGTTAGTTGGCTGAATCCCCCAAGCATCAGACAGGAATGTCCAGCATTGCTCTCGGACTAAAAGCCAAGTATTTGTTCCAAAGTCCTAGAAAACCATCAGATCATCATTAACTGTTGCAGTTCTGTGCAGGCTGCTGGAAATGCAATTGGCTGTATTCTCCTGCTTTAATAGCCTGTAATTAGGTTAATCTCTAAACTGCTGCTGTTGAACACTCTGGATTTACTGTTTATATCAGAGCTCATATGGAATATGTACAGTTGAAATTATTCACTTCACAGTTGATTGGGGTTTTTAATAATCAGGTAACTGTTAAGCTATCAAATCTTACTCATGGCAACCAAAGGCATGTGTCAGAAAGCAATTCAGATAAAATCATAAATTCTTATCAGACATAATATGGTAAAAATAAGAGAAAATCACTGTGGCATAGATTTGGGGGGGAAAAGAGCATGGGGGAAAGAACATGAAGGTTTATTCTGGGTGCAGGTAGATAAAATGGGAAATCTGTTCATATAATGGTATGGATTAACATGATTAAGTAATGAGTGCTCTCATAGTTAAGATCTTGAAGACAGTCTGATTAACAAGGAATGGAAATGAATAGAGAAGGTAAAAAAGATGTCAGAGCATTTTAAAGCAGATTGGTGGATCACGGGCTTGTATTTAAACCTGATTACAGTAATGGGTATAGGTGAATGTACCACAGGTAAACTGTGACCTGATAAGGAGGTGTGAGTCAGTCAGGAACAGAAAAATTTTCCTTCTGGTAATATCAGCCAGATTGAACCCGGTGGTGGTGTCTTTGTCAGCACAAGTTGATTATCTTTCAGTGTCTGTCAGGCCTGGGGAAAAGGCGTCTCTTTCTCTTATGGTCACCTCTTCTAATTATAAGCAAAGACTCACCAAAAAAAAAAAACCAAAAACCTCTCTGAGTATTTTTGTGTCATGTCTTTTGGAGATTATTGTGTTTAAAACTGAAATATTTCTGTTGTAAGAAGATTGGTATAATTAATTTTGGAGGTCATTTAAGTATAACAACTTCTAGTATCTTATGAAATTTTGTTTGAAAAGTACTTGGCATTTAAGTACTTTTCAGTTTATTCTAATACAGGAATGAAAATACTATCAAAAATTTCGAATGGACATTAATTAAAATAATAAAAATCAAGAAAAGCTGCAGTGAAGTCTACTCCTAGGTTTGTTTGCCATTAACTCTCAGCAGGTCTCTCAGTCTTGCTCACCTCTCTCCACGGATAGTCACAATGAAGTCAAAATTTCTTTTGACTTCAAAATGATGCTTGAATGAGGTCTAGAGACTGTGATAGTATGCAGTATAACTTTCCAGCCTTTCATACAACTGAAAGGCTACTACTCACTACAAAAATGTATCTAAACTGAGAGAACTGTGTGCCCTGTTGTCCCAGCAGCTGCTCAGTGGCTGGTTGGAAGGGTCACTCTGGCTGCTGAGAAAGGTCACCTTTCTCTGGAGATCTCTGAGTTCGAGTTGGGCCAAGCTTTCCTCTCAGTGTGCAGGTGGTACACATTCTGTCATTCCAGAAGGAGTGGGTAGGCATGTAGTCGTGGACTGGAGCACAAAGAAGATGGTTTCAGGTGGCAGTGTTCAAGGCTACAAAGCTCTGTTGCAGTGTATGTATATGGTGCATTACAACCTGCATACTTGTTACGAGAGTTTAGGGAGCTTCAGTATAGGAGGCTGAGGAAAGACCTGACAAAGGAAATAGGGTCCCAATTCATGTGATTTCATGTCAGTGTTGCAAGCTCCCTGTTGTTGATCATGCAGGGCCCATAATGATCTTTTCTGCTGACTTGTTCCATGCCTGAATCAACAGCAGGGTTTGTGGTACAGGTGGTACGTAAGAGTGATCAATGAGACAAGTGCCTTCTGTGGAAATTATAAACTGTACCTGTCACTCAGAGCAGAAGCTCTAATTATAATCTCCATCCCCCCAAAAACGACCCAAAACCAAACCAAGAATCTGGTAGAGTTTGTAAACAATTCTGAGTAACAATTGTATCAGCAGAGGTTAAAACCCCTTAGTCTGACCTGGGGTGTCTCAAGCATGTTCAATTTTTTCAGTACCTTGCTTTGCATATTGATTTGCTCTAGTCACCAAGTGTCATATATTGTCTGTAGAGCCCTTTATTCTGTGGGGGGGCATGTTCTCACATGAAGAGTAAACATGTTTTTACATTTATGAAAAAAAATTGCATCACATCACGTGTACAGATCAAAATATGAGCTAACAAATAAATAGAAAAATGACTTCTTATTTAACATTTACTAGTCTGGAGCTTCTTCCTGTTCTTCTTTCTCTCTGTGGGACAGCTGTGCTTGCAGAATAGGCTGACTGACTACTGTCTTCTCTCATCACTGTGGGGATCCTACCACTGCTGACAAAACACCCCAACTTCTCTATTGTGTGCAAGCTCCTCCCTCTGGATCAGTAGCCTCAATAGTCTCAACAGCTTGTGCATCTCTGTGAGGATGTTGAGGCTCTCACCATTCCCACTGCCTACAAAGTGCTTGATTGATGTGTTTTAGAAATGGGTCACAAAGTGTCTTGAAGAGGGGGTTTCATAGTTACAGGAAGGTATGTGATTAATCCTGTTGCAGGACAATCAGATATGGGGGTTTAGGAAAAAAAAAAAAAAGAAATTATCCTTGGAACAAGTTTAAACCCAAGGCATTGGCTTACACCAATCAGCATCAGAAGGATGTACTTAACATCATTACTGCTGCTGTCCTGCTTCTATGTAGCCTTGGAAAGTTCTACCACTGGTTAGCTATGATTTATTATGAACTCACCAGGGAATGCGTCTTTATTTACCTAAATCCTGCTAACATTCTGTATTTTTTAGTATCCTACTTGAATAAATCCTAATGCCAACTTCACACATAAAATACAGAAGACAAAATAGAGCAGATTTGTTTAACTGGGTACATCCTGGGTTTGTATTTCACTGGGCATCACATCATCCCTAGTGAATGCATGCCAGAGGCATTTATAAATGTATTTCACAACTATCAGAACATTTTTTTTTTTACCTTTCAAAAGAATGCATCTAATATATAGTAGTCAGCTAGGGAATCTGCATTTTAATGTGCCTTTTCATGCAAGTACCTCATTGTATACAATGAGCTGTAGGAATGTCCTGCTCACACACAGGATATACAAACGTATACTACAAAATCTTTCAGGGAACCTGCCGTAGGAATTCAGTTTTCCAATTTATGATCAATTTGCAATTTCTACATTGCTGGGTAATTGAAATTGCCTTGCCTATTAATATGCACTGTGTAACCATCTTCCCTAAGTTCCGTTTGAATCCCAGAAGACACTCGTAGTAAGGGATTGAGCCACTGTTGTTTGGGTTAAGTGGGAGCCGAGGGAGAACTGTTGAGCACAGAATGTTTCAGAATGAGAGATCCATTGCAGATACATCGAGAGGGTGTTTTTAATGGCACGAGGTCTGTCCATAGAGTGTGTGGTACCACACCTGGCTCAGCACCGAGGTAAGGCTGGCACTGTGAAGAACTTTGTTACAGGCAGCTCAAAATGAGGAGACAGCTCTGTGGTTTTGGCAGGCAGGCATGCCGGTGAAGACATGGCTAACTGTGTTACAAGTGTGTCTGTCCATTCATAAATGTTTCATGACGCTGTTGATGGACCTGTTGGTTTTCAAAAGAATGTATGGTTACTCCAGTCCATGTTTTGATTGGGCTGAGCTTATCTTACTCCTGTCAACTGTTGCACTGCTTAGACTGTTAAGGCCATGTCAGCTGCTCACCTATTTGAATACCCCAGAATTGGCAGTGTTTTCCCAATTTTGGGGTATATGCCCAGTCAAGAGCTGCTTAGCTTTCAATAGTGAGTACTCAGAGAAATCTTCTCATTCTAGGCCCTGATAAATTTTGTGCGCCAGGAGCACTTGCAGAGAAGGTACTGCCAAACAATTCTCTAAGAATCTCTTCTTTTTTTACATATAAATTGAGAAGTATCTTCAGAACTTACTGAAGGTGGGCTTTGAAGAATTCAGACTTCCAAGGAAGATCTGGTGGCAACTTACTTTCCTCAAGAAATATTAGGAAAATGTCTACAGTGTGGTACATTCTGATTTATTGGTATAACAGAGAGATTGTTTGCATCTTTGTTGTTTGTAAAAACACACTAGAGGATCAGTTCTTGGCAGGTATCCAGAGAGGAGGTAAACCCTGCCAGATGTAGGGAAGTCTGGCTCCATCTTGTCATGGGGAGTTTTAGTACAGAGTCCCCTTCTGTGTGGGGCTGGCACACAGGTTTCTTTCTGATGTGTTTGTTTTTTTCGTTCAGGCTTAGTATTTTATAGCTCTGAGGACATCCCTAGCTTACTGTTAGAGTCAAAGAGTGTAAAAGGGTCCTGACAAAAAAAAGGTCACTCTTAGTGTCTTTTCCAAACTTGGGCTTTTCCAGGGCCGCCTCCACTTGTCTTTGCTATTTCTTTGTTTCTCATAAAGGAGATGCACTGAGCCAAAGGTTAGCACAGAAGGCAGGCAGCAGTGGTGCTCTCTTCTGCCCACGTTGCCTTCCTGAGCTGTGCTGCTGCCCCATGTGTCTGTGCCTGAGCCCTGTGGGGCTGTCCCAGGGAGGCCAAGCCCAGATAACACAGCAGATGGAAGCAGAGGTGCTAACCAAGTACAGCTGAGGGCTATCCCCTAAACGTCAGGCACTTCAGCAGGAGACTCTTATGCTTCCCCCTCATCCCTGTGAGGAGTCAGGCATTCTCAGAGCTGGCTTCCTTTCTCGCTCTGTTGATGCATCAGAAATTTGAGGTTAGTATGTTCCTTGCATCTTAGTGTATGTACTGCTATCAAATGCCTAAGATAGTGTGTGCCTACATTTTGTGGTGAAATTCCAGTGGTTAGGCAAGTAAATGATGCAGGGTTTACTGGTGCAGCTTAGATTTCTCTTTTTGAAGACGCAGGTGTATGTTATTTTATCCCAGTCCATTTTCTAATCTGATGTTACAGGAGAAAGTGATATTTTTAAGCTTGACATTAAAATATCTTCCAATCAGTTAATGTAAGCATCTGGTGTTTTTATGTACTTTAAAAAGCCCTAATAACAGCACTGCAATTCCTTAATGCTATTTCTCACATTCACGTTACAGTAGGTGTATGGCACACATCTTCTGGTTTAAAAAGCTCAAAACAAATTTTAGCAATTTAATCTCAGTGTTAGAAAAAGGATCACAGCAGCTGCTATAGTATTTCGTATTTATGCTAGTTTTTGTAAAGATTCGTGACATGCTCCCTGGGAGCTAAATATTGACAAGCATGCTCTGGCAAGCAAGAGCAAGCTTGGTGAGTTAGCACAGCTCAAGTCTCTGCATTGACACTGTAACCCAAGTCTGGAAACTATTATCCTACACCATTTATTTTGGCTTTATAGGTGATACTGTCCACTTGAATTAGGGATTTCTGCTGTATTTTTAATACTGTAACTGTGGAATCATATTTGATTTAAGACCACAGTACTTGCAAGGTTGGCTGTACATCTGTGTTTGATGACATCTTCAGTAGTGTATTGTGTATAGAATCACAAATGACAGCATAAAACCTACATGATTTCAAACCTACAAGCCAGAAGTAAACATTGAGTATAAAATAATTTTAAAATCACATTTATCTTTTAAACTAGAGAACACACCATGTCCTAAAACTGTGATTCTATGAAAGTCATTGATCAAAAGTGAAATTTGGACATGTATTCATTATGGGACATAATTTAGGAGATTAATTTTTTTGTGTGTTCTGTAGGTAAAAAGAAAAATCCACTTTTTTTACTAATTGTAAGAGCACTGTGTTTGTAATGCTTGTAGTTTACTTTTTGAATTTCTGAGTAAAGAACTTAAGCCCATTTGGGCTTCTAGTAAACTTGGCATATACTGTAAATTGATTACCAGATGCATTGTGCAACATATGGCATTGTACAGCCTTTGTGTGCTTCATAGTATTTTCTTAAATTACCATCGTTTGTTTTAATTCCAAAAATGCACTTGTCTCGGCTTTCTAGTGCTTTGGACTTAAATGCAGGCTTTCCACTGCTGAACAGATGTGTTAGAGTTTCACATGGAACATTTATGCTTTTGTGAGTCTTCCTCTTTGAGTTTTCCGTAACAGTATTATGTCCGCGATAGCTCATGCAAATGGGAAATCTTCATTTTGGTATGTACATTGATTGTCTAAAATAACTTTCAGAATTCCTAAGAATTTTACGTGACCAAGAAAAACAAGGAAGCAACACAGTTCTGCCCAAAGATACTGCCCCCAAGGTGAATCAGATATGTTTTCTTTTAGATTAGAGAAAAACAGGAAGGAAGGAGAACATAGTTCTTTCGTGGGTGACCACAACAGTCAACTACAGTCCTGTGTGCTTATGTGAACCCCTGTATTTCCTGCTTGAGGCTGTGGTGTGAATGGGCATAAAATTTCATCCATGAAAACACACAGAATAAGGTGCTTTGCACATTCATATGTAATTTACTTGTGAGAGGAGACTGCTTGAGTTGATTTACAAGCATACTTCCAAAAATTTATCCTTTAAATTACGAACAGTTTTAGAGAAAAGGGTAAGAGGATATTCTGGGACAAGGGATTTGTGACCAGGAGGGCCAACTGCTGCCTCTTCTGCTCAGATGGAATTACTCTATTTATACAGATTTCCAGGCCTCCCCTTGCAGTCTTTTTCTTCTGGGAGAGAAAAATATTATACTTTTGTATAGCTTTTGGATATCCTCTCCTAGAAGGCACTGTGTAAGCGCCAGATACTGCTGGTGTGTGTTTAGCAGTAGCAGTGTGTGTTCTGATCAGTATTTGAAAATCAACAAACACTTTGTGGGCCCCTGGCTTTCTGTTAATTGGCCTTTACTTTGATCACTGAAGACCAACAAATGCAGTTTAGGAGTTGTGTTACTACCATTTTTCTTCAGTGGAAGCTGAGGGGATGAGTAACTACATCAATTAAGTCCCTTACTCACCCTCTGAGCTGCCCTCATTGGATAATTAAAGTGATCTGACAGAGCAATACACTAAATTCCCTTGCACCCCCTTCTGTTGCTCTGAATACATCAAACAAATGAATATTTAGGCCTATTAATGCTGTTATTTTTTATTAATGCAGAAAGCAGAGTTATGATACGGGTATATAATTTCTTCTCGAAATCAGCACTGAGTTGTGTGACCGGTCGCAAGCAGGACTGATATAACCATGTTTTAATTACCAGCCCTCAGTGATACATCCAGAGCTTGTAAAGGCCTCTGCAAATAGAGTTTGGGCTTCCTTTATGCCACAAATATTTTACAGAGCGTGGACGAGCAATTATTTTGCTTTCCATTAAGGCACTGTACGTTCTTCAGCTTTCTGTACATTCTCAGCTAAACAAACGGCATGAAATTTCCTATAATTGTGAAGGTTATTAAAAAGAAAAAAAATAAAACAAAATTTAAAATTGTCATCCATGCACATCTAAGGCCTCAGCTAAAGCCAAGGTATCAACTCTCTTTTGGAGGGGGGGGTCTTTTTCATTCATGGAAAACTATGGATTGTCCTGTAAATTTCATTCTAAAAAAGATCACAGAATCACAGAATATGTTGAGTTGGACGGGACCCTCAAGGATCATCGAGTCCAGCTCCTGGCCCAGCACAGCACCATCCCCAAGAGTCACACCCTGTGCCTGAGAGCATTGTCCAAACACTTCTTGACCTCTACCAGGCTGGTGCTGTGAGCACTGCCCTGGGGAGCCTCTTCCAGTGCCCAACCACCCTCTGGGGGAAGAGCCTTTTTTTCATATCTACCCTAAAAATAAAATCTAAGCATAAGGAACTAAATATTTAGAAACTTATGTACCTGGTTATGAAACCATAATAATAAGAAAACGTTCTTGTGTAATGAGCACTACATGTCTGTCATACAGTGTTTTAATGTCTACAGTAGTTATTAGCTGAGTATTTCCATTATTGCCATTCTGTGAGCAACTGCCATTCTTGAAACTGATTGATGTTTATGAATAAAGCTCTTTTATTATGTGTTGCCAACTTCTGAGGACCAATCTTAAAACCTTCAGTGCCTTCAAAGAAGTGATGATACCTGCTCTTTCTGGAACTAATCACATCTGAAGAAAGTGAAAGGGTGAAAACATTGTGGGTTTTTTCTGGAAAACTTTAATTGCATTGTAGATTATTCTACTACAAAACAGTTGTAGTGTTTTATCTGACAAAAGTGACATGGGGAGAAAATAATTTTACAGGAAGAGAGATGTTTGAATATAGGCAACTAGCACTGTGAGATGGCTTGGCTTGAGGCAGTGAATTTATTTGTGAGTTGATGAAACTGTGGTCTCAATTTTTCAATGTCTGGGTGCAAAACACTCTTCTGATAGGGCATGCTGGTTGCAAAGTCTTCACTGACCTTTGGTTAGTTTGTTTTGTGGGTTTGTGCTTTGTCCATTCTGGCCAGCAGATCTGCAATTTCAGGGAAGAAAAAGTACAAGAAAAAGAAAGGAGAATGCCCTTCCAAGTGTTTATCTTCTTAAGGCCACACTGTTGCTGGGGCCTAGACAATCTCTAAGCATGCTTTTAAAGTTTTTCAAAGCAGGAAAGCTGTAAGAAAACATTACAGGCAAGTTAGTGGTAAATATTGGTTAGAGAGAACTCAAGGTTTTGTGCATATTTTGTGCATTGTTTAAATTTCTTCATTCTCATCCTGCCTCTGTCCCTTAGAGACAAATCTATTAAGGCATAGTGCCCTCTGGCTCCAGCAGGAACTACCAGAAAATGGGAGCTTCTTGTGCTTTCCTCCCAAAATAAAGCAGAGAAAGAAACTGATGCTAGCTTAACACTGGCCTGTAATGAAATGTCTGAGCTCAGCTTGTAGGAGTGAGTTCAGCTGCTGACACTAATCTAAACGCACCAACAGGAAGCTCCCAATGACTCTATTGTACTTTAGAGACCACCTAAAGATGGAAAATTGCTGCTCCAAAGACCCGTCAGGTTTTCTATTAAAATTAATAAGGCAAGTCTTGAGCTGAAGAATCCTCCCAGTAAACTGTTTTCAGCAGGTAGAGTAAGAACCCAGATGTTCTCCAACTCAAAATTTGATCACCAGATTATAACTGGTCCTGCAAAAATCACGTCCCATCCAGCCCTCAGTATGAACAGCTCTAGGTCTTGCTCTTGATCACATAAACCTTTGTCTGCCTGGATGCTTTTGTGTCAAAGTCAGAAACAGCAAAGTGAAATTCTAAAAAGCACCCATGCTTTGCTTCTTTTCCCAACCCCACCCTGGTAGCAGCAGCCTGCTTCCCAAATATCTCAAAAGGCTCTGGTATGGCCCTTCTTTCCAAATGATGACGCAGCCCACCAGCTTACAGACACACGCAGATCCCCACGAACAGTCAAGGTAGGTAGTTTCCATTTATTGCTGGGTGGAAAAAAAGTGTCAAGTAACTTCCTACTCATCCTATGGCAAGCAGAGTAGGGCTGTGTGCTTCAGCTACCTTAGGTATAGCTATCAGTTCTCCTACTCTTGGTTGTGTGAGTCTTGAGAAATGGGAAGTGTTGAAATAAATGGCTATGATACACATAGTGTTGAAATAAACATTTATTTTAACACATTGTATGTGATGAGCCATTTATTTTAACACTTTTCACTTGAAGTGTTGAAATAACAGGTTTTATCAGGGGACGTGTCATCCACTGTTTTATGTATATGTGAATATGGAAATACATCTACTGAGTGTGCGTGTATATATATATATACTCACACAGGTTATAAGGATATGTAATAATAATAATATGGTAGATGTGTACGTAGACACTAATGCACAGGCAAATACAGTGTTTTCTCCTCAAACTGAGTCTTTTGTTTCGCAAAAATTTGTGTTTGTGCTGTTGTATTTTTAATATATCTATGTATCTATAAATAGATCTAAGTATATTGGTACATAAAATTGTTTATTACTAGGTAACAGCAACTGGATGAGATAGATCAGAGGGATAGACAAAACAAAATAGATAACCTTCAAAATAGGACAACAATGAACTTGAGTTATGTAAAGCGAGAAAGAAATACTTTATCTGAGATTTCTAGTTATCTAGACTTGGTTTCTTTAGTTTGCTGTAATTTCTGGAGTTCTGCTTCCCTTTCTGTGATGGGCTTCCTAGGCAAGTTGTTATTAAACAGCACAAGGTATGAGTCAGGTTTTGTACATGACCTGAAGAGTTGTTGTACTGCATTTTTCAGTAATTTTGGCTTTTTAAATACAGTGTAGGAACCTCAATTCCATGCTCAGCAGGCAGTCACGTCTCTTCCAGTGTGTCCTTAGTGGTACTAAATTGCCTTTTTGCGGCTAGAATTAGGTATGTGCTAAAGCCCTGGCACAGACATGTGGGCAGACACACACGTCCTGGTTCCAGGGTCATGTTGACCATGGAGGTTAAACCCACTTCAAACAAAGTTAGCACTGCCGAGGCTGACAGAGGCAAGGCTGCCTTTCAACAAATCTGTCACTAGCCAGAACCATTTCTACCAGACTTCAGGTTAAACACATCTGTCTCTGCATCGGAATAAAAGGGCAGCAAGAGCTACCCTGTGATAAAGTGAACCACTCACATCTTTTGAGGGGAAGAATTTGGTAGGAACTCATTTGTCCCTTTGTGATGGCTGCAGTGGTCTCGTCTGGTAACCTGGCAATATTTTCTACACAGGTAGTTTGTTGTGATGCCTTATTTTTTAGCTTTTATATTTTTCAAATTCTGTATTCCTAGTGTGTAACTCTAAGATGTCTTCTAGCCTGATGGTTGCTGTTCTGTCATGCTAAGATAGACATAACAAAGCCTCTCCAGGCTGCTCTCCAAGGACACCCAGCCCGTCCTAGGCCCAAAATATGTAACCCAGCATCTTAAGAAGGGGGGCAAGCTGAGGGGAAATTACATCATTAGCTAAAGTTTAATTGGTGAAATTGAGTTGATATGCAAATGGACCAAAGCTATAAAAGTGTGAAGAACTCGTGACTCGGGGTCCATCTTGGGTGTAGCCTTTGGCCTACCCAGGGTGTACCTCTGAAGGCCTTTCAAATAAATATCCACCTTTATTCCCTTACTCCTGTCCAGTCTCTGTTTCTAGGTTGGCCTCTTTAGGCATCAGTTGGCTGTTATGCTGGTCCTATTCATGTGTCTTTTTCTTTGTATTATGCTGGGAGCTTACCTTGGCTGTTTTATTACCTCTTCATTACTGTTGTATCATTATTTGTTTTATTGAATAGCACTGGCACTCTCTGGGTAGCAGGCAAGGTTTGTCCTGGCCAGGGGAGGGTTGCAGTGCAAAAGGTGCCAGACCTCCTGCAGCAGCAGTGGATGCTCAGCCCTGCCACACCAGAGCACCTGGCTCAGGCTCCAGGTCGTGGTGGGCAGCAAGAGCAGAGCAGTCAAGGGAATGAAAGGGCTTCCTGAGCCAACCAAAGAACGTGGAAAGCACTCTGTCAGACAGTTTCCAGCTCCAAGTCAAACCAAAGTAGAAACCATGACTGAAATTAAATAATGAACGTTTGATGAATTGCAACAGAAAATGCTTTGCTAGGTTTCATGCTGACGACCAGAAGTATCGACCTTTAGTGAATCTGTAGTTTTCAGTGAGAGAGAGGCTTTGTTAGGAAATGTTTAACCCCCTCTTGCAGCATTCACAAAACAATTTGTATCTGTCCTCTTGGTTTTTCCTACGGAAGTTTGATATGAGTGAAAATTCCCCCAGGTCTCCATGGATAAATAATATTTACAGATAAGAAAAATTTAATTTTTCCCTCTCTCTTTCTCTGATTCTAGCCTTTTTTTTAATTGAGAGAATTCTCTGATGAGTACTAAACATTTATTGAATGAGAACTCTGGTGATTTTATGAATTTTCAGCTGAAAGAGCATAAATAATCATTTGTATTAATTCAAAAATTCTAAAATTAAATCCTAAAAAGGACACTGATTTTTCCCTGTGATTATGGAAGTTCTGGCTTTTTTTTCTATTTGAGTACAAATTTATTTTCTTTTAAAGGAAATATGAAGCACAATGATGGCCTCTTTTTTCTACTCAGAGGTTGGGTTCAATTCTGTATGTATCAGAAACAGAATCACATCTGATGTAAGCTTTGAAATTAAAAGGAAGGGGTCAATAGTTATGAGAAGAACTGTTGACACACTATCAGTGTATCAAGATAGTCACGATATGCTGACAAAAATCCCGTCAGTTGATAGGGTTTCAAGAGCCTGCTATAGCAGAGTGAGATAAAAATTGTTTCAAATCTGCAGAATCATTAACTTTATTCTAAAGTCTTGTGACAAAGTCCTGACTTCTCTGTAGTCAGCAGAGCCTTTGCCATTGATTTGGTAGAGTTGGTGCATCGCCCATCACAACTTTAGAATGACATGAAACATGAAGTAGCCATTGGTTTGAAGGTGTAGGCTGACCAATGTAGAGACATTCCGCAAAAGGACTATTCCCTTGAATTCTCTGTTGGTACATGAATAATTAAAATTTTTGGTTGAAAATAGCCAGAGCCTGAGTAAATTAGTTAGTGATTTTGGCAAATGGCTATTCATGAGTAATAATGGACTGAAGGACTGACCAGGCAGGAAAATAGGGAGCAGTGAGAAGAGTCATCTCTGGATCTTGAGAAGTGCCAGGCTGTGCACCATTTGGCTGTGGCAAGGTCCACCCTGCTCTTGCTTTCTGGGAACTTCCTATATTTTTTAGTGCACTAAATATTGTGTGTCCCATTTGCAGACCTCATAACAACTGTGGATAGTCTTTCTCTCTAAACACGTCTGTTCATTGGATTTTCTTCTGCATATAAATGCATTCTCTGGTCATTTTGAAGGATGTGTCTGCTACACTGTTTCATTAAACTGCCGCGTTATCGGGTAATTGTTTAAACATAATGCCATAGCACTATCAAAAGGAAAGGTGAACTAATGGCATTTGCAAATGTCAGGGATTATCTTAACACTTTTATTATAGTTTATAAAAAGTAGGTTCAGGGCATTCCATGGCAATTATTTCCACAGAAATTGGTTATTTAAATAAATTGCTAATTATCTGGATATGACAGTATTGAAAACCCTGCTAATGAGTTATTTGATAAGTGCAGCTTATGGTGGCCACCTACAGGTGGCAGAAAGAAAGAACGAGCGGGATAATTGCAATCAGAAGGAATGTGATGCAAATGGTTTGTGTGTAACCTGCAAGTTTCCCTGAACTGTTTGCAAATGCCGATTATGTAAAGTACTTTGATCACCAGTATTAGGCAGCATATACATTATGCAGAAAATGTCTTAATAAAGAATTATGTTTTCTGATAAAAACAAAGTTTTCTAATCTCGAAACTTTCTTGCCTACTTACTTTCTGAATCATTGGATTGATCATCTACAGCGCCTGAACTTTTCCAGACCATTTTCCTTGTATAATGCTTTTCACCCAAGTTTGTTATTTGCTGTCATTGGCTTCTTTTGTCATTAGCGTGATTAATTTTAACAGTCTGGGAGATAACCATGTCAGTTTTCTTTCAAGAAGTTATCTACAGAGGGAGAAAAGGTGATGTTGTTTAGATTTTGGGGGGTTACATTTCTTTAACAGCACAGACTTTAGCCATGATTTATTAGTAAAAAATTATGTATCAGCTGTTTTTTCTTTGTAATATTTAGGCTTGGTGGTTTAAATCTCGTATTAAATTTGTAATATAATATAATGCAAATTAAAAAATAATTTTACTTGAAAATGCACAGAATGGGGAGAATTATGACCCAAATTCATTTTTATTCCATCTAGTAACCATAGGTACAAAAAATTCGGTTTTAATTGATCTACTATCCAGAGGTATGAGAGTTTGCTTTCCTTTGAAATGTTTCTTTTGTTGATAGAGAGTTTGATAAAGATCACTCAGACTTTTTCAAGATTCAGTCTCAGTAGTACCAGTCTGAATTGACTCTGTTTTTTAATGGACGTGGATCATCTTTACTTAAAGGCCTCATTAGATCCACTGCATATATGCACTGAAAACCTTAAACTGTCAAGTTGGTCCAATATATTGTAAGTGAGAAGGTAGCCCAGTATTCACAACTTTTGAGATTATTTTTCTCCCATTGGTGGATTACTGGGATCAGAAGATCTGCATTGTTTCTGCTAGGAACTCCCAAAGTTACTGGCTTGCTTGAAACTTAACATCAGGCTTCTTGAAGAAGGTTTGGCTCTCAAGCCTCAATCTAGTGCATATTTTTGGTGTTCGACAGGATCAAGTCCTCTGGGGACTCCAAGTACTTATGAAGTCATAATAAAATGTGTGTCTTCTGGCATTGGTAAAGGGTTTTTTACTTCCTAAGGAAATATAAACAAACAAATAAGCAGGTATAATATCTTTCATCAGTTTGTATCAGCCTGCTATCCTCAGTGGACAAGAGCAGCTCTGCCTACCTGTGCTGATCAGGGAGAGACGTTTGATTGATGTGTGTTCTGCTTCTCCTTCATGTTGGGTTTTGGCTATTGGATTTCCTTGACTGATAGTCTGAAAAGTCTTACTGTTTATTAAAAAAAAAAAGAAGAAGAAAAAAGAAGTAGAGAAAGCCAAAGCTCTTTGTTTTAAGGCAAGAAAAAGGTCAGGGACTTTCACATCTTGTAATTATTTCATTGTTTATGTCTTTCTATAATAGCAAATATTTGTTCCATAATTAATGAGATCTGAAAGAGCTTTCAACATAGAGTAGCATGTCATCTCCACGAAATATTTTTCTGTCTTTCATTTTTATATCTCACTCCCCTGCCTGAGGTCTTGATAAATGGACTTTGTTTATTAAATCTCATTACTTTACAGCAAGGTAAATGATAGCCACATCTAGCATCTGGTAGCAGCTGCAGCACTTCTATCAAGAGAGTACCATATCAGCAGTTTCCTCAGCTACGGGTGCTTAACTAGTGGAATTACAGATCCCAACGTGTCAAAGTATGTGGTAGATGCTTATCTTTTAGTATGTGAGCTGTCTTTCAAATGCATGCTGGATTTGGACCTCAGCTTCTTAAATACCGTTGGATTTATCAGAAAACGGTCTGCAAATTCCCACTACTACTTACAGATCTTTTAAAATTTGGCATTAAATCTCCTTTTTTTCAGCCTTCTAAAAACTCCTTCTACACAAATCTCTATAATGGAATTTATTACCTTCCCATCTACTTGTATGAAAATGCAAGAACACAGAGACTGTAAGTCAGATTGAGTGTTCATTTGCTTGTCTTTTTAATTTGCCTTCTTTTTTAATAGCCTAGCATTACTATTGTTTCTATTGTTTGTGTTCTTTTTCTTTTTTCTTTAATCTGGAAGGTTGTTTCACCGTTTCGTTAGGCAGTAGGGTCTCTATCACAAGCAAATCACATTGTATTCCAGCCCAGCAGCTTTTGTTACAGAGGGAGAAGCTTCTGAACTGTTGATGAAAAAATGGAAGGGAGAATGGCTGCATCTTATGTTGTGCTTGTTCCATATGATGTAGACTAATAAAAAAAGTGCTGGGATGAATGGTGAGACCTTAGAGAACCCTCTGATTGTCATTACATCCATTTATTTACTCTCATCAGAAGCACTTCTGAAATGTTTTTAAATTCATTTGGGTGAATTATAAATGAATGGAATACTTTTGCAATCATACCAATTTATCACTAATTTACTAATCACCAAACGTAAGTAATAACTCATATTATGAATATCAAATTCAGCTAGTACTAAAAAGTACCTATGTTCCATAATAAATTCTAAGTCTCATTGCTGTTTCTGCTAGACTTCATTGAATCATATGCTTGATTTCTTTGGGCTGAAGGGAGGCCTTTCTGATTACCTGTTGTGCTGGAACCATAAATAAGCTGTCATCTGGTCTTTTCCTGTACTGACCACTGTACAGAGACAGTCATTTAAGGGAGAAGGGGGCTAATTATATTCTGGAAATATTTTCTTGTGGAACTCTTTACTACAAGGTGTCTTCAAGGCCAAGGGTCTACAAGGCTTTAAAACTCACTGAAAGCAAACTCCTAAGGGTTACATTGGGGTTAGAAGTGTATAATAAACCTTCATGCCTCCAAGCAGATTGGGAAGAAATTTCCCTGTAGCCACATAATTTCAGAGTTACCAGTGTCTGTATTCTTTCACCTTTCTAAAAAACAACTACCTCATCAGTGAGATTCAGGAGCTGTGTCAGCCTGAAAGCAATATAGCAAGTCTGGTGCTTACTTCTAGCTTCAATTTCAAAAACTGAGTATTTGAAGAATTTCATGAACTACTGTTTTTGCTGAGATTACTTTCAGTGGTTTTGGCCGTGTAGTGCATGTTTTGGCCTGTATGCCTTCCAAAAGGCTTTATTTGTAAATCTGTCTGTGCAATCTGCATGGTTTCCTTTTTTTTTCCTCAAGCATTTCTCTAAGACTGGACCATTAATTATGTCATAATATTTGCTCTTTGGACACTTGGATGACTCTCCTCTTTCAGAGAATCGTTCCGCTCCTTTCAAACCATTACAATTAATCCAGCCCTAGTGTCCCAGGCAAAATTTCTGTTCACCTTCAGCTCCTTTCTATGATCTGTTCTGCTGGGTTCTTAGATTCTTTAAAGCAGTTTTGGTGAGACTTCACATTTTTATCCACCAGGCTCTAGTTTTCCTGAGAACACATCAATGGTGTATCTTGGGTTAGGCTGTCCCTTTCATGTGGATAAAGTTTAGTTGCTGTTACCTCATACAGTACAGAGAGGGAAAAAACCAGCCTGCCAGCCACAGCCATTCAGGTCCTCTGGGAGTGATGTGTCCTCCCTTACACTACTGTATTGTTGCCCAATTGTGGCATGAAATTAGGCTAAAGGTTCTCTAAATTAAGTAGAAATTTTAATAATGTGGGAGTTATCTAGAGAAATCCCAACTAGCCTAAAAAATAACTGGAAGTGTCATCTATCTATGCTGTCTGTCATTTAATGAGCAGCATCTGTAGGCATATTTTTAATGCTTGCATGCCATCAGTAGAAGGTAGTCAAAACAGATGCATTGCAGACACAGTGTATCTAGAGTTTAATCATAATCCTCTAAATATAGCAGGGGGTTATCTGACTCAACCTCTATGTACCATTTGAAATATAAGCTTCAGTTTTGGAGACATTACCATAAATGAATATATTTTATTCTTTTGAGCATTTTACTATCATATTAATTGTTAGAGGGCTCTTACTTAAAGAATTATCTGAATCTACAGACATCCAGAAGGGGTAACAAATAAAATATGAAATGTCAAGTGCAGTGAAATGGCACTTTTAAACAACTTTCAGTTGAACATAAATAAACGAGATGTTTGCTCTTACTTGGAAAACATTTAGATTCAAAAAATCAACCTGATTCTCCATGTAGAAATATATATCTCTTTGTCTACAGTGTACTATATGATAAAGTATTGTTTTCTGTCTCCGACATTGTTAGTCTTTGTTTTGAGCATCAGCTAAAATGTTCGAGCTACCTTTGCAATATTTATCCAAATGTTTGTGCTGTTTTCTGTATTCCAGCCACATGCATAATTTGCTGTACGAGTGTTGATACCACTTGAAACCCACTTGGTGTCAGTTTATAAATGAATGTAACCTCTGCACCTCAGAATTAGATGTTAGTTCCTGATGTTGCTGTGCCATGAGGGATGTGCAAGTTCCATCAGGGTCTGTTGGAACATTGCTAACCCAGTGTCCTGGTTTTCTGCAGGAAATGCCATCCGGCCCATCGCCCTCCGTGCAGTGTCTGCCATCGCCCGTGCTCTCCCAGGATTTCCCATCTTGGCAACTGGAGGCATCGATTCTGCTGAGGCTGGCCTTCAGTTTCTGCACAGTGGGGCTTCTGTCTTACAGGTACTGCTTCTTTCTTTAAAACGTTCACGTTCAAGTAACTGTGATTAAGATCATAATGTATCTTCCTTTCAAACATTCGGATAGTGCGGGGTTTCTACCATTGAAAATAATTTTCAGTTTTTTAACTTCATTCTGCTTGCTAGGAGACATTCATTTCACATGGAGGAGGAGGAGCAGTTGCCAAAAGAAAACTTTGGGTGTTGCAATGCCGATCTGGGAAAAGGCTAACCATGAGTTTGTTAGTACTTTTTATCTCTGGCTTAGAGGATTTAAAATTTAAACATCTCTCCCTTGTCATGCAAACAGGGTTGACACAGAGTTAAGCTCGAGCTATCTGTTCTTCCTGTATTCTCAGTTTTTGTCTTCTGCAAAGAGCCTTCTGAGGGTGAGAGGGCTTCCAAAGAGTACTGCATTGGTCTCACAGGGAGCCAGTTTAAAGTAACTCTTGTTTATCAGGCATCTGTGTCCCTAAAGCATGTTCATTGAAACAGGAGGTGTGGAGCTGTACCCCCTGCATGAGGCCTTGCACTGGGGTGAGGTGTTGGCTGCATTGGGCAGTCGGCTGTTGGCAGTGCCTGAGGGTTGGTTCGAGGTGCTGGCCACACAGGCGTGGTTAGTCCCTGTCGTGGGAGGAAGCCTTGGTGGCCTCGTATTGCAGGCACCAGGGAATTGTCTGGAAATCAGCCCCTTACCTGCTCTGCCAGGCGTCAGGGCACCACTGCAGCTATATGTTAGAATGGCTGAGGAGCAGGTGGACTTTATGTTATATTGTTCCACTGTATATTGTTATATTCTGGTGGATGTTCAGCCCCTTTATCTGTCGGTCCCACCATAGACAAGAGCAGCTGTGGGTCCTGTGAATATGGGCTTTGTGTCACTCCATGGGATGACTGGAGTGGTTTCATTCCCACAATTCACTTTGACGTTGAAATTAGATTCAGTGTGACCATCCTTTTTACACAGCTACAGTGACTGCTGAGATTAGTCATTCGTTTGCTATGTTTCACAGAAAAAAAACAAAACAGCTCAATGTTTCAGTTTAGTTGGGTTTTTTTAATGCACATCAAAGTTAGCATCTCTGGGAGCTGAAGCAGAAGGCTGATGCTTTTTTTATAGAATTGCTGTATTCTTTGGACTTATTAATATAATCTGCTTTTTTTTTTTTTTTTTGGTTATATTAAAGTCATTCGAACTTTTTTTTTTGTGGACAGATAAAAGATTGACCTTTCTTACACAATTGTCTGAGAGCTTCTTCCATATAAATACTAAGTAATGGTGCAAATTACAGGGCAGCATTTGTCTACAAAAAAAAAATTGGGATTGGCAAGGAAATGTTTGCTCTAGATGCATTTCATTTGTTATTGCTAATAGAGCTGCACTTTCGATGGCTTTGTCTCAGCAATGTTACATGATCTGAACTACACAGAGTGAAATGATTTTCTGTTCTATGTCTGCTGTATCTGTTTCTGGATGACTAAAAATCAAGAGGTTTAATGTCACTTTTGCACTGCTATTTTATATAGACCGTGTGTAGCTGTTTGGTTTTTTATTCTTTCTTTTCTTGTCCTGTTAGTTTGGCCCAATGGTAATGGGAAATTCTGAAATATAATTTAATGCAGACATCCCAGTCAGTGCTCAAGAGAAAGACTATTTGATTTACAAGACATTAATTATTGTTTTCTTTTTAGTAGTAATCAAATTCTCTGCAACTGGCTTCCACAAATGACTTGGATCTATACAGATCTTTTGCCCTTTACAGAACAATTTCTCTTTTCAACAAATTTTTCCCAGAGATGGTGAAAAAGCTCTTATTTTGTCCTTAGGTTTCACCAAACTTAGGTTTTAAGTTAAGAGTAACTTAAGTCATCTATAGAACTGATTTTAAACTCCTCTGGATCAAAAATATCCGCAGTTTGAATGGTTGAATTCTGTTTCACTAAAGCAAGGAAGTCATTTAAACTAATCTCAGATAAATGGATTCTGAAGTGGCTGTGTAGGTAAGGATCTGAACTAGTTCAATTGCATCTATTTTAAAATAAGCCTTTAGTAAACTTCATGCAAGGTTGTGAATACAGGCCGTAAGTCTTTCCCTCATGATGGGAAGGACAGATGGAAGGGAGAAGGAAATGAGTAATCTCTATAGAAAGTCATAGAAGAAATACACTTACTGGGACTAGACTGAAACGTATTTGCTTCTCAGATGAGATACGCTGTGACAGACAGAAGACAGCCTCATTTTCACAGGTCATCTTTGGAACCTAATTAGGATTATGAGAATGATTTCCATTGTTTTCCTTCTAAATGAGGTCGTACAAATAGCCAGCTAATATTCTTTTCCCTGAATCCCAATCTCTCTCACATTTCCTTGGTATCAAATGCCCAACTTGCTCCTTCAGCAGTCACAACCTCTGTTGCTTACAGCTTTGACATTCACTTCTGCTTTCTCAATACCAACGTACAGACCAAGTACAGAATTGGCAGATAGCATCAAATAAAGTGATCTACTGAATGGTTCAGTATTTCAGATTCACTGCATAGCAAGTCCCTGAGTTAAGCAGATAGAAGCTGGGACTGTACTGGGGTAATTCTGTATGTGTCCCTGTGCTATGAGTGAATAGTTTTTCGTGGCGCCTGGCGCTTAACCAGCATCAAACCACGACAGTCCCATAGCCTTATCTAAAATATCTGCTTTGGACACTGTTGGAGGTGGTTCTGAAGACACTCAGACTGACACAATACTGCACATTTTGTGATCTGACTTCACATTTCCAAAACCATGAGGACACCTTATGACTGATCGAGAGGCAGGAAGCAGGCAGCCTGGGCTTTGGCAGTGATGGTGCAACCTCTGTGCAGTGATGGTGCAACCTCTGTGCTCAGCTGTGCCAAAGAGGCAGTGGGCTTAAAACTGGGGTATGTCCCTGCTGTCACCACCCTGTTACCCTTCAGGATTTGTAAAGGGTAGGGACTGTCAGATCATCCAGCATTAAACATGGTCCCGTCCTACAGAGTAGCACAGACTGTACTGATCTATGCATGGAGCCCAGCTCGAGAGCCTGGGACAGCAGCCTTTGCCTGGCCACTGGGCTTCCCTTGGTTGTGTCTCAGCAGGAGTCCTGTGTCCTTTCTGCCAGGGGAGCGGGACATTCACGGCCCAGGATAATAAGGAGGCTTTGTGTGAGTTGATTTAATTGCAATGTAGCATATCTGTTAGAGGAAAGGTTTATGAATAATAAATGTTCTTCCATTAAAAGCAAGATCAGGTTTTCCTCTGCAGCTATTTCACCTGCAATCAGTTCTCCATTATTTTTTCCAATTGCTTTTATTTTTGAAACATGGGGATTTATTTTCCATTTGCAAAATCATCATACACGGGAATGCAAGTCAGGAGTCAGGAGGTAAGCCGTATTTTGCTGGATGTCATAACCACCTCAAGTGGTATTAAGCAGCTGTATTAGGAAATGGTATGGGGAGGGAGTTTCTGTAATCAAAATATGTTCTATCCCCTCCTTTAGAAGATGGAGGGCAACATCTTAGTGTTGTTACTTGCAAAAAGGTTTGGGTGTAAGGAATTTTGCAGCAGGTATGGAAAACAAGCTGGATCATTGTAGTCAGTAGTAGCTGGGCTTAAGATTTTATTCAGCAATTTAAACAGAGCATTATTCCCCTTTATGGACTTCAGAAACACTTGCAAAAAGACCTCACTTGTTTTTTAGTTTGTCATTAAAGATGCTGAAACATTTCAGTCATTCTTCAGCTGATTCCATAGGACTATACTTTTTAAAACATACATGAATCTACCAACCCCTTTTCAGTAAAGGCATGAAATTAAAAAAAACACCGATTTTAATATGGAGATAATCCTGCACTCATTGTGTACCAGGAGCTCCAGAAATGTCTAGAAGCATCTTTCTGTGATACATGTCATTATTACAGGCGTCCATTGAGGCTGAGGTATTTTATTTCTAATTTAAGCTTTTTTTAAAGCCCCAATTTATCAAAATTAGATGTATATCAAATTTTTTTGCATGTTCTGCAACATGTATGTGATTTACCATGTCACACTGATGTTTTGTTAGATTTTTGCAAGGTTTTGAAAGAGACATACATTTTTTAAAGTCACCTTGATGCAGGAAATTAAAATGGGAAACAATTATAGAAAATTCCAGCAGAAAGAAAAAATGCATTATGGAAAAAGCAATAAAAGCGTAAAAATATTAAAGTAAAAATCACTTCACAGTAGCCTGTATGATTCAATTGTAGATCAATATTGTGTAGTTAATGCATTAGCAGTAGAGCATTAATTTGCAATTACAGCAGGTGATCTGATCCTCTGTGTTCTGTCCATTGACATAAATGACCTTTTGTTGAAAGAGATTCTGTAGTCATTATTTCTAGCAGATGTAACTAAAAAAAAAGAGGTAGAACAAAGGGGTACTTTCTGAAGTATACTTGTTTCATGGTAGAACCTTTTAGCATTATACTCTGGTATGGAATACTTTGTTCATCTGGAATATTGGTCATATTCATGTAAAGAATATGGATTCCTTTTCAAATAAATGTCTTGTCTCACGAAGTATGGAGGTCACACACATCCCCTGCTGCAGACATGGATGTCTGTAAGGTTTTCTACCCAGCAATGATTTAAAATCCACCCAGGGAATGCTGTTCCCCAGGGGGGCAGCCTGTGGCTTTGCCCTGAGCCCTTTTGCAGACCCACCTCCATCTCCCTCTTCTCCTGGCGGGGATGGAGTGCCCTGCAGTCCTGTCCTGTGGGCGCTGTGCTCCTGTCCTCGCCGTGTTGTGTTCAGCCCATGTGCCCCTGCTGCCCCCAGGCCTTGCCCCTGACCCTCCCCATCCCTCAGGCAGGGGAAGAAGGTGGGAGTGTGCCCCCCACCACAGACAGAGGTGCCATGGAGCTGGATCTGCCCCATGCCCTTCTCTCCTGCCCAGCACCAGTGGGACCTCAGGGATCTGAGGAAGAACAAAACCATTCTGGAAATGTGACAGCCCATGACAGGAAAGCAATGGTGATAAGTTTTGCCTCTGTAAGATAAACTCTCCCTCCAACGTGGAACACAGTTGTTTTTGTGAGACTGCTTGTGGATTTTTAACATTTTCAAGGAGCCTTCTTGTTGGTACCTCTTTGGAGAAAAAGTCTCTAGGGATTCAGGACAGTTTGATTATTATTTTTTCTTCAGCAGGCTTTTTACTGAAGCATTTAGCGGAGAGATTTTTATAACAGCAGGATGGCCCTTTGTGTGTGAATAAACAGGCTTTTCCATCACAGAATCGTGGGACTTGATCTATGCGACAGCATTGTTATTGTATTTGTGCAAATGTGAAACCCTGTAAGGAACTCTATACTTCTTTTATGGCTACAGAACTGCAAAGTAGGGATCTGGTTCTCTGTGCACTTCATTGCTATTCTTTTTAGCCCATGTCAGGGTCTGTTGAAGTCAGTGAAGACTCTGATACCTCAGATAAGTGAGGACTAGATCAGGCCAAAAAGTTCTCGTCCTGGGATTGCTATTTGTGCCATTTAATGCAGAGTGAAGAACTGAAAGACATTCAAACCATGGGAGTGCAGAGCAGGGGAGTGAGGGAGCTGGCCCTGTGGTTTGAAATTCCAGGTTAAGTTTATACTGATAACCATTGGGAAAAAAATACTTTGTCTTGCAATGAATAGCTATGATTTTGAATGCAGACAAAGAGTCCTTTGTCTCAGTGAAGTCGGGTGGATTGCTGCAAGTCTCAAACAGCCACAGGGTACCATTGGTGTGGCAGAGCAAGGCTGTGCTTCTCCTGCCTGGACTCCCAAAGAGCCCACCCTTCCTCTGCCTGCTGCCCGTCCTTACCCCAGCACACGGGGGGAGCACAGGCTGCAGGCTTTGCTCTGTGCCAGGCAGAGAGTGCTCCAGGGGTGGATAAGCCCAAGAACAGGCACACTTGGGCACCTTCTGGACACGGTGAGGTTTCTGACACAGGCTGTGGCTTGAGGAGTAGAAGAACAAAACCTTTCTGTACAAAGCTGTCCATGGCACAGAGAAGTTAAGGTGCTGGACCTAATTCTTCTCTCACAATGAAAACTGATGAGGGAAGAATAGGTTGCTGGATGCAGTGTAAGGCTGCCAAAATGATATGAGACAAGATTCAAGGGATGGTACTTTAGACCCACCAAGATTTTTACGGAAAAAAATGCCACTTAAGGCAAAGCCACTTTTCAGATGTAAGTCCTTTGATTGAGATAAGTGTAGTCTCCTGTAGAAATGGCAGTTTTTAGACTGTATTCCCAAAGAAACTTGATAGGTATTTGTACATCCATTTGAGTATCCTCCATCACATTTGAGCTTTGTGGCCATTTTCACTGAAATTTGCCAGAAGGTAGAAAGTGTTTTACTCTAACAAATTTTGAGAAACAGGAAAAGGCAGAGGAGAGAGAGTAGCTGTATTCCTTCACTGTAAGCACAAGCACACTATGAGCTCACCTTTATTAGACCTCTGAGAACCCGCATGGGACAGCGCTGTTAGGACCGTGTCAGCCACAGGAAAGGCTTTAATTGGCAGTCACACCTTATTAGACGTCAGAGAACCCAACCAGGAGACACAGAGCTGCTGGAAGCCAGGTATCATTAGCTCCACTGCTCACAGAGCCACGCACTGAAAAAAGTCTTCAATGGATGCAGCACTGAATGGAGTGGCTGTTCTCTGCAGAGCTGAAATTTGCAGTACATGCCGAAACAAAAGAGGGAACAAAGTGCTGTTTGAACATGTCGACATAAAATCCAAAGAAAATGAATGTGAAAGAGAGGAAAGAGTTGGGACAGACATACCCAAGCATTCACTTCTGAAAACATTTCATTATTTTCTGGTTTTTTTCCTAGCCCAGTGCTAATTACAGAAATTCAACCTGTTCTCAACTGTCTGTCTTTGCTAATAAAAAAAAAGTAATTAGAGGACTGCCACACTTGCTCCATTACAGATGATTGGGAGGGAAATTGCTAATTGATAGTGAGAATTTTCTGTGACAATTTCTTTTGAGGGAAATCAGAATTTGTCAAACAAAAACAATCTACGAAGTTTTTTGGTTATAGTAGTAAAAAACATCAAATAGAACAGGTTTTCATTATTGATTCTTACATATTATTTTGCCACTTTTAATGAAAAGTTGCAATATTCAAATCAGGACATTGTAAAGTTACAGACTAAATTCAAAGCTAATAATGCCTTTTATTTTGTGCAGTTCTGCATTAGTTCTACATTTTATTTGGAGCTGCTTAGGGGATTTATCTATTAGCTTTCCTTTATTTCTGCTCATTTCACCAGCTAGTAAATGAGGTCTGCATAGATAGGATTGTTATTTCATAAATTTGTAAGAATGAATTAAAGCTCATTCTGCAACAATTGCTATTTGTCATTCTCGTAATGAATTCTTATGCAAAGTAGTTTCAACTATCACTGTATGGTAATAATTATTTACTAACAATTAGGTCTCAGTTGAGCATCAGCCCAAATGTTGTCCTATACCAGTCACTCCTGGCCTCTGAAGGGGGATTTATTCTCCTGGGGACACTGAGTCTGCTCCCTTCCCTGGGTGTCTGCCCTGCTTCCCTGGGTCTGGTCACACAGGGACTTTAAGAATTGAGGCGATGGGAAGAATAATTGCTTTGGCAACATGTTTTTCTCCATGTCTCCCAAGGAACCACAATATTGCTTGTCCTTTGAAAACCCAGTACTGCTACACCTATTTTTAATGTGGATTCACACTACTGATGTGGATTCGTGCTGCTGCTCTCTTACATGAACACGCACAGAGCTTTCTCCATGTAGATAAAGCACATGGTGTGAATTGACACTGAGCGAGTTTTGTTTAAAGTTTGCAAAGTAAATGCAACATGGAGATGACTCTTCACTAGAGGCTCAGTTAATTGTTGATGAAATAGTAGGCAAGTTGTTTTACTCAGCTCAGGTTTCTTTCAGACATGAAGCTAGCTCTGTTGCAGACTTTTAATGTTTGAGTACGTGCGGAGGTGACTGGAAATTGAATCTGGAAGTGTACCCAGTTCCTTGTTGGTTATTGAAAATAAATAGAAGGCAAGATAAGCACAGTGGAAAATGCTGTTTCTTTGTTCCTTTCTGCCATCTCCAATAATTACTTAGGAAAATTCCTGTGGGGTTGTTTTTTTGGTTTTTTTTTAATGTTATATTTGCTGTAACTGTAGGGAACTTGTTTTCCAAAAAGAGAGAATGTAAAACATAAAGTATTGCAGAGCTCTGCCATCAGAGAAGTTCTTCTTGGAAACATTGTCAGTGATACAAAGAAAATACATGTTTAAGAAATTTTCCTTTTTGTATCGTAGCACCTCTGTTGATCTTTCAGTCAGAGGCTGTACCTGGCAGTGAAAGGAAGAAAGGGAAAGCAAGCAGTGGAAGAGGCCGTGCTCAGGGAAGGCATGGTCCTGGAGCCCACACTGACACAGGAATGCACTGCTGTGCAGCTCAGCTTGGGCTTGGTGCTGGGCTAGCTGCAGTTTGGTCACTGATCTGTCACTTTTCTCAGTGGTAGAAAAGTGGGTTTTCTGCCCAGGAAGCAGAGAGCAATAAGTTATTTCCGGCTACAGCACAAGCCCCCTGACAGCTTGATCTGGCTGAGGTGGGGTTCTTTTATCCATGCAATTAGAATAAAAGAAACAGAGAAAGCATTTTTCTAAGCTGGCATTTCAGAAGCTGGCAGTACATTTAAGAAAGGGTTTAACTTCCTTCAATATCCTGAGTTATATTGCTGCTTTTCTTGCTGATATTTATTATTTGGACGGAGATAGGTAAAACAATCCCTAAGGAAATGTGGAAGTGGGTTTTTATCTCAGACACGAAGGATTCGCAGGGTCAGAACTATTTTGTTCACATGAATCTCACTCTTCAATGGACACAGCAGCTGCTGCACAAATTCGTACAGGCAAGCTGATAAAGGATGAAAGTAATTTTAGCTGAAATATAATGTGAGAGTACTAGAGGGAAAGACTCACAAGGATGAGGGGTTAATCATTGCAGGACTGAATTGAGGTTCCAAAATGGAAAAATTGCTTTTCTGTTTGATTTTGAGAGGGCTGCAGCTTTCAAAGTTCTGGTCACAGGAGGATGTCCCTCAGTAGATGGTTCTTATTAGAATTTGTTGAAAATTTCTTTGAGGAAACTGTTTTTCATTGACAAATTTCATTTAATCAAAACAGATCTGGGCTTAAGTCCCTCCTGTGTCTTGATTCGGAGTGTACTGGGATGCACACGGAAGGTCTACCCTGGATCTGTTAAGCATTAATGAGCCTGACTATTGCCAGTGATCAGGAAATAGTTATTCTGTCACAGGGAAGTTTAAGCATGGAAAAGTTTTCCAGTTTAGACTGATAATCAAAATTCTAAAAACGTGTGGAATTAACACATTTAAAGAAAAAAATATTATTAGGGTGAATCAAATCTGTTTCAATCTTTTTGCAACATATTTTGGTTTTGACCTTTTCATTCCAATTAACTTGGATTGCGAAACAGACATTTTCAAGTTAAATGGAGCCGTTGCATTCCATGTTGTCAAACAGCACATATTGGTAATTCTGAAACTCTTCTCCCCACGTTTTTCAGAACACCATTGTTTTCTGAAAAGCGTGCTTTCCCAGAATCACACTCATCTCTGACAAATACACCTTTCCAAAAATGGGATAACAGACCAACTCGATTCCAGAGATGATGGTGTTCCTGTGGCTAGCTCTTGGAAAACAAAATCTTAAAAACACTGCTAACTTCTGTGTAATGTCAGTTGATGACCTTTGTCATCAAAACACCATATCTGAGTGACTTAACTGGTACCTGCTATGGAAATTCCTTTGGAGTTGGAGGATATGGCTCATGGAAATGGGTCAGATAAATCTACATCTACCTGACACAACTGGTGATGCTGTCCCAGCAGCTGCAGAACCACTGGAAGAGCTGAAGGATTTCATTTTCCACAACAGTACTTATAAGAGAGAGGCGAGACCTTTGGGTGTTAATAAAGAAATATGATGTGCTATTCAGCATATATTTAAAGATAGTTGTAGAGCCTCTATATGTGATCGGACTGTTTACACAGGGGAGTTAGTTCATCTGCTTTCAAAGCTATCTTTCATTTTGTAGATCTGCAGTACAATGATACAATTTGCTATACATGGCTGGTTATGAAGCTGTTTCCCAGACTCCTCAATGCTCAAGGCATGTGGAATCATATTTGTTTTCTTAGGAAAGATGATCATGATCAGCACTTTTATCGGTGTGTGTGTGCCCACCTACTGCATAAAGGTCCACTTTGTAGTTCCAAGAACTGACAGAATGCTTTAGTGAGATAAGGAAATATAACTATTCCTCTAGGGGTGGTTGACAGGGAATAAACCCACAGTTACCTCAGGGAGCCTTCTGAACATTCTTGATTTATTCTGCACTTCCCCTCTCAAAGACACGGGATACAAAATTGCATCTTTCAGGGTCCCTTGATAAGTACCAGTTTCCCACTCCCAAACACCCAGTTTAGCTATTTAGATCAAAGATACATTAATTGGAAGTGGAGAACTTAAGGGGAGGAAAAATAGATTTGCGTAGGCTAGGAATTAATGCGTTGGATAACATTCCTAAAGGATCCCTTATAGTGCTCTTATCTCCTGCTGTGCCCTCGTCTGGTAAGTGGCTAATGGATTCTCAACTTCTTTCTCCTTCTTCACCGTTGGCCACTCACAACTGCCCAGCGTTGCTGGAGTACATGAACAAGATCTGTCTTGCAGCCCCCAAAATCAGGTACTTCGGGGTCTCTCTGCCAGGAGGAGTAGCCATCACCTTGGTGCTGTGGAAGCTTCTCTGTAAGCCTGTCTCAGGAGGCTGCTGCAGCTTCAGAACATGCTCTGGGGCTCTCCCTGCTCCCCAGCTGCTGCTCCGTGTTTCCATACATGTGGTCCCTGCCTCGATGCTCCCTAAGTGCCAGCTCAGAGCTGCTTGACACCATGGCAGTATTAGGTTGGCCTCTTGTAGAGAGGGTCCAAGCTGTTGCAGGAAATACAGCTCATATCCCATAAGCTTGTCTTGCATGGGCTGGAGACCTTCTCCTTTTAACTAATTTTGAGCTCCATTATTTACTGACATTAGCCTGTACTTTTGATTAGAATGACAATTTATCTCAAAGATTGATGAAATTTCTTGAGGTATAACAAAATACCTGAAATACTTCACTGACTTGGTGAGAACCACATGGCATAGGACTATCCAATCTTTTTTATTTTTTTTCAATATAGATTTGTTAAGCCTTATGTGAATGGTTGCCTGCTTTTCAGAGCCTGGAGTTATTAGCATCTTTGAATCTTTCTTCTGTGTGTTATCCCTCAAAGTGTCACTAGTAAGCCCTCAGCTCATTGGGACTTCAAGTCCAGGACTCAGTAAAAAAGAGTAGGTGGGCTTTTTTCCCCGTGATTCAGACAATTCATAGATGTAATATTTGAGTTCTTCAAGCTGCTTTCTGAAAGCTGTATTAAACTCTGAAACAAATAGTAGTTCATTAGCTCATGTATATTAGTTCAATTGTAATGTTTTAAAAAGGCTATCAGCTATCATGCAATTCAGTTTTGCGTCTTGATCCAGTAGCTGAAGACTTGTTAAGTAACATCCCATCTGCTAACCTATATCTCTAGAGTCATTTAAGCAGCTAATGTGAGTGAATCAAATCATTCCATCTGTACTATATCAATATTTTGGAAGCTTTTTCTTTTCACAAATTTGTCCTTTAAAACAAAGAGTCTCGAGGTTTTTTCCCGAGACTGCACCACACTGTCTGATAAACCACTTCCCCTAATGTTCTTAATCCTACAACCCTCTAGCAGAAGTAATAATTAGATAGAAAGGATAATTTAGGCTACGCATTTAATGTTCTGGTAAGTTGGTGTTCAACGAGACAGGAGGAGGAGGAACCGTCATTATAGAGGCAGCCTTTCCATAGACATTGGTATCCTGAAGACTGTACATACAGAAACCCCCCTCAGAGGAGATTTTATTTGTCTGCATGCTCTCACACTGCAGCTCTTGCCACATTATAATGAGCACTGTGTCAGACAACCAATGCAGTGTCTGCTGCTTTTTGCTTTGGAGATCTGAGCACATCTAAATTATTGTACAGGGGCTAGAAAACAAACCTTTTCATTTCCACAGGCAAGAGCTATGCAGCGTGTAGATTGCATGGACCAGAAAGAGCTTCCTCTAGTCAAGTCAATTTTTGCTACTTGCTTTTGAGAATAAATTCTAAATTGTATGTATGCCTCACCCAGATTATCATAATGCTCTTGCCCACTACAATAAAATTAATCTTCTTAATGTTGGCGATTCATATACATACACAGGTGGGCACAAATAGAATCTTAATCAATAGACACTAATCAAGAAAGCAGTACCTTCAACTATACCTTAAATAACAGCTCAGGCTTTCATAAATGTTTCTCCAACAGGAAGGTGAATTTATGTCTTCAATACTTATCAGGAAGAATTTTTAATAGAAAAAGCTTCTGTAGAAAGATGATTAATGCTAAAATTGAAAATATATTGTAATACAAAACAGAAAACCTTTTATTTATCATTTGAGCATACCAGTAAAAGTATTTCAAAGGGAGTTAACCAAATTAATGGAAAAGCACAATTGTTAATGCATTGTAAACCCTCTCACAGGTATCTCAGAGGAATAATAGTTCTTTATCCCTTTGCTATGGTCAGAATATTAGAAATTGTGAAGTCGAAGGCCAATTTCTTAATCGAATGGCATTTTGAGAGCTATTTTATTTACAAATCCTGTGCAGTTTAGAACCAAAGCTGAAATAAGTCTCCGTCTTCTGGGGAAGCAAGATGGCATTCTGCTAAATGCTAGAATTTTATCATTTGAAGGAGGAAAAAGGCAAAAAGAAACAGCCAGTGAGACCTACGAATATAAAAGCATTTGAGATCTCAGAAGGAGTTTAAATCAATGCACTGCCACAGTTACAGCACAGATGAAAGAGCCTGCTGTCTCAATTGCCAGGAAACTACTTAGAAACTCTCACTTTGATTTTTTTTTTTGGTAGTCCGTTACATTACCACTAAATGCAATATACGGAGACATCACTGCTTTGATGTTGTACAGCTACAACAAATGGAAACTAATATGGTAGAACAGTCAAGCTATGTGATTTGCATTTGTATATACAAATATATACCCATCAATCTTCTTACTTCTAGACCATGTATCACTGCCACCCATCTGCCTCCTTACTGATACTTCTGTTTTCGTATAAGTGACAATTATTTTACACCCATATCCTGAAGAGAGATACATATATTTCAGAGGGGTGTAAAAATTAAAATTTTCTCCAAGCTATTGTCTTCCAGAACAAATTCCTCACTTGCAAAGAGTTCTAAGAGTGCTTTGAAACAATTTCAAATTGGAGCACAACAGCTGCCAGACGTTACAGGATTTTTGTTCACACAGATCTTGTCACACTAAGAATACTTAATCTCTTCTTGAAAAACAACACATTATTGAACAGGCTAGATTCTCTGACCTGCTCCAGTCTATACTGATCTAGCAGTATGTGATATTATACACAGTGCCTCTTGTTAGGTGAAAGTAGTGTAGGGAAAAACTGACACAAGCATGTCTAGATCTGCATCTCCTCTGTGGCCTCTGCTGAAATCCCAGCTATTGATGGAATAGAAATAATGCAGATAGGGACTAGGGTTCATTTTTGGAACCATCTTCCCCATCATCACCTGTCCATCTGGGATTTTGCCATATAATAATGAGTTTATGTAAAAACTGAAGGTCGTGGGGTCAGAGAGAGTTCACAGCCTGAAGAGGACTTCTCTGTTTCCTCTTCTAGTGTTACAGAAAAACATTTCTCCTCTACAAGATCTCCCAAAGGGAAAATGCAGGGATAGCACTGAACAGGAATTGCTTTAGTGGGTGATCTGACTGGAAATGCTTCAGGCACTTTGTCCAAATTCTACATGGATGGCACAGGTCTTCCACGCAGTCCCTCAGGACATGTCGCGGTTTGGACAGGAACCACATCCATTTTTGTAGAGAGTGAAACAGAAATAAAATTTAATGTCTGGGTGTTTTTCCCATTGCTTCTAGAAACACAGACCGTGGCCAAAACTGAGAGGTCTTACACAGAGCTCTCAATAAACAGTGCAGAAGATTTGCCTCAGCAAGCACTTCAGAAATTGGCATCTCTTTGTTGTGCAATGATTCTGCTAACAGCAAAGGCGTCTACAATGTTTTGTGACTGATGTGGAAGTACTAGTCACCAGTAAAGAACTTTTTCTTCAAAATATGTGGATTAAAAGTTTCAGATTAATGTGAATGTTTAATAACAATCTGGTAACCTGTAAAAAATATTTTACACAATAATAATCTCTTTACAATTTACTCCAGGTCCTCAAGTAAGACTTGTAATGTCTCTAGATCCTGTGACAAAGTTAGACTCAGTTTTTATGTTTATTTAGTATTAGAGCAGACTGGTCATTTCTTACTAAAGACATCAGCAGGGACCTTCGCGTGCCTCTCCCATCACTGCAGTTTGCACAACAGTTTTACTTAGAGCCTTAACCTGTGATTCATTTCACATCACCATTCCCCAGTGAGATAATTTGGTGTGTGTTTACCAACAGCAAAGCAGGCATTGTGTCTTTTAGTATCTCAGACATGTCTGTATAGATTAGAATTATAACTTACAGTTGCAACTTATGCTGAGCAGTTTTAGATTTCAGAATACTGAGAGCACATTATAATTGATCATACATTGCATGTTGGCCTACATGTCTCTTTTGGGATGTAAGGGGCAATCACTGGAGTCTGGATCTGGTAGAAAATGATGGCGATTCAATGTTAAAAATTAAATTGTAGCAGTTCTACTACTGGGACAGAGGCAGGCAGTGCAGTAAACCCAAGCTTGTGCAAACTTATCTCCCTGCATATTAGTGCAATGTGAATAATACATGTTACCTTCCTAAACAGGAAAAATGTAGCACCTTTCTCTTCTAGTCCAAGTTCTAGTCCAAAGTTAGAGACCAACACAAGCAAGACAGCAGGACAGCACTTGTCAGCAGTACAGCTGATAGCTTCATTGTGACTCTGTCCCATAGGATGCTCCACAGGGCCAGTCTCTCATCTTCCACAGAAGATACTTTCTACCTAAATGTTTCAGGTGAAAGGCTGGGTCAGTGAACAGCTGAATGTTAATTTACTCGTTAAACAGATCCACTTGGATTATTTAGGATTAAGGGATATTAAACAGGTGCCATCCCTGCCGTGCAAAGCCCCAGCACTGCTGCTTGCCAGAACCTGGGCTGATAAACCACACTAGCAGTGGATCCAGGTGTGCTCCGTTTCGTGCACTCATCCATAAGCAGCTTCTGTTGGCCACGGGATGCAGAGCCCTGCTCTGGCAGAACACGGCAGGGGTGTGTTCTCACCTGTGGAGTCTCAGTGCTGTTCAGGTGTTTGCTGCAGGGTCTAAAGGGAAGCACATTCTGCTGTGCCTGCTGGGTACCAGGCTGATGCTCAGGGGAGGGCTGAGCGGGCAGGGCTGGGTGCAGTTCCTGCTGCTGCTCCATCGGTGCGTGAGTCACGGACAGCAGCCCTTACACAGCACTTCTCGCCTTCATCTCCTCTTGAGGGGAGATAATGTCTTAATAAGACATTAAATGAGAGGTGGGAGCAGTGAATACAGTGAGTGAATACAGCAGTGTCTGGACTGCAGCAGAGGGGGCTCGGGCTCAGCACTGAGCTTTGCAAGGGAAGCAAGTGCCTGTTCCCAGTGCAAGCAGCAGGAGCAAAGCAGGGGCATTAATGAGGTGTGGAGAGGGGTCGGTTCAGTTCTTCTGTGATTTTTCCGGATGCCTGAGTTTGAGTCTCACCTGCTCTATTGCCCTGGCACTTCTCTTGTGCTGAAAAGTGGACACGGTGTCATTTAAACTGGTGATTCAGAGGCAGCCAGGGATGATGCTAAAAACCTCTCTCTGTGGTGTTAGAAATTGTCATGGCTGATGGGTCATGGTGACCTTCTATCTTGACTTTGTTCACCACCTTTTAAAATGCAGAAAAGGCTTCTACACTGATTGATGGAAGATACTGTAAGCCTAAAATACAAATCTTACTGTCTGATATGTGAAATGTAAGAAATTTTAAAGCTCAGAATTTTGGAATTTGCCAAAAAAATGGCAAAACTATTTCAGTTGGTTTTGTATGTGTTAATGCTTGAAGCTGTCTTGTTCTAGGAAAGGCCCATAAACATAAGCACTTGCTTTTATCCCAGTGAAATCAGTGAAAGGCATGTTTGGCTACTTAACCACACCATCAGGCTCCATAGTCATAAGGTTTCTACAGAAGAGGAGGATTGTTTGAGACCACTTGTTTTAAGCCTTTCCATTTCATATAACATTTTTCTTTGGTGCAGAAATTTAAATTTTTCTTAAAAATTGCATTTTGCCTTCAGTTCTGGAACTTTCTTGGCTTTCCAGGGAAGGCAAATAGTGCACTGCTTATGGAATCACATGGATCAAATAGTTAGCTCTTAGTGTGTTATTACCTTCCACACATTTTTATATTATTGCAGTTCATAACACTGCACCACAAGCTGGAAAACAGTAAAAGCCTCTTTATTTATGAGGTTATTACAGGTATCATCCAGTGTATCTCATGTGTATACATCCTGTCAAAATATTTCAGGATTTTGACAAAAGTGTCTGAACTTGTTTCAAGTGACATGACATGGCTTTTAACTGTATTCTTTTACAGTTTTAGTATTTTTAAGAGTAGATAATAAAAGTGTTACCCATGCACTAAAAAAACCCAGAGAATTCCTTGCTGTACAAAAAGGTTTAAACAAGTATCAGTGGAGTTTTGCAGTTAAATAACCTGTACAGGAAATTATTATGATGCTCTCTATAATTGCTCTCAAAAAAAAAAAAAAAAAAAAAAAATCTTGAAGCCTGTGGAAGGTGTAACAGACCTAATTAATACCCACACTGTTTCTCCAGAGAAACAGATTTTTTTGTAATGTAAATGCACTGCACAGGAAATGTTATTGTGCTTATTTTATAGTTTGCCCTTATTTTTTTTCTTGTTCAGCTGTAGTATATGGTATTTTCCAATGTGATGTGTAACTGTCTTCAGGACTGCAAGTTGTATTGTCATTTCTGAAATGTGGAAAACAGTAATATATTTCCTGTGCTTTTTGAGCGTTGATGTCAATTATGATCTAAAATGTGTGGATGTGTTTGTGCATGTCTGTGTGCACCAGTTCGTGTTCTGAAGTAGGTGGCTATTTCATTGTTGTGTTCACTGTGTGTGCATGGAGTCGAGGTATTATCAAGAGCATTCCTTTCAGCTTTTACAATAAAAGCTGAATCAGAGGCTGAAAACACTGACACATCTGGAATTTCAGAGCATTTCCAGGGACTGATAATTAATGGCACTCAATCAACCCTGCACCTCGTCACTGATGACTGATTAGAGTTTAGCTAATGAGAAGGTATTCAGAGAACAGTCAGGGATTTTTTATTCAGTTGTCAGTTTGGCTGAGGATCTCTGTGGGTTTAAGCCTGAGCTGATATCCCCCAACATGCTCTAGAAGAACCCATGTAAATGGTCAGACTATTTTCTGCTGTCAGTAGTTTTGCGTTTACATGTTAAGCTCTGCAGGTCAGGGATCAATACTTTATATGTTTATAAAGCTATATTGCTATCCATGTTTCTAAAGTATCTAAAAGAAAGTGGCCTGGCCTCCTCTGCACTGAATGGCAGAAGGGAATTGTTCTGTTCTGTGCCTGGCAATGCTCACCCATAATAACAGGTCAGCTTAATGAGGGCTGTTTGCTGAGACACTTCCATTGCATCCAGATTCACCTCAGGGCTATCCAGTGGAATGGCAAGAGGCAGTGGGCACAAACTGAAACACAGGAAGTTCCATTTAAATATAAGAAAGAAGCTGCAAGGGAGACTGAACACTGAACCGGGTTCCCCAGAGAGGTGGAGTCTCTGTATTTGGAGATACTCAAATCCTGACTGGATACAGCCTTGGGTAGCCTCCTGTAGCTGACCCTTCTCTGAGCTGGAGGTTGGACAACATGATCTCAGGAGATGCTTTCCACTCTCAGCAAGTCTGTGGTTCTGTGATTTGCTGGGTTGGGACCTAACTGGCTGTGCCTGAACAGAGCAGGCTGGGGGATAGCACGGAGTGTCTGAGCACAGGTGGTGGTTTGTTTGCCAGTGTGCTGGCGTGCTCAGCATCAGCTCCCCAGCAGGCACACCTGGGGCTGGGCTTGCACATTTAGCTCTGAACAGCCCTCAGGTCTGGTCCAAGGGCTGCTCCTGGGAAATCTGGGCATAGATGGTGTTATTGAGCCCTTTCTTTCCTGAGCTGCAGTGGTGGTATCATGACAGAGGATTAAGCAGATGATAATCCTGAATTCTTGTAGTTCTTTCCCAGTGGAGGTGTAGGAAGGGTCACCTGATAATCAGTAAATCCAAAGAGCTTGCTGATTCCGTATGCTTCTCTGCTGGGATGGTGCTGATAACTGACTTACATTTCGTAGGTGTGCAGTGCAATCCAAAATCAAGATTTCACTGTTATTGATGACTACTGCACTGGACTGCAAGCTCTTCTTTACCTGAAAAGCATTGAGGAACTTGAAGACTGGAATGGACAGAGTCCTGCAACCATGCGCCATCAGAAGGGAAAACCAGTACCTAGAATTGCTGATCTGGTGGGAAAGGTATGTTGTTTTGTTGCCATTCCTGTATAATAACACTATGTCCTGGTTTTGAATGTAATTCCATAATCATTGTATGCAGTTTCTGCTACTTACCTTGATTAATCACTGCTGCTGTCACAATTAGTCACCAAGTCATCTTCCTTCTGAATATTAACAAATATGTAGGCAGCTTAAGAAGACAAACTTGAAATGACTTGATATGGGCTAACGTTTTTACTATAAATATGATCTCTTCACGTGATTCTTAATATCATGTCTTTAAAAAAAGTATAGGATGTAAAATTACAAATGCATTAGAACAAGTTCTGGAACTGCTTGTTTTAATGAAACTCAACTCGCTTCAGATTGATCCTAAGATTGTGCCAGAAATTCCTGGGTGTTCCAGCCGGAGTGCAACATTCAAGAGACGTGCAAAAACCCTCTTGCACTGGCTCCAGCCAGCTGAGACAGGTAGTCACAGACCAGCTGTTAGTTGCAGCGCTAGATCAGGTAGGAGTGGTCCTTCAGTCACCACACCTGAGCATCTCATGGTCTTTCATGTGTGCTGATGCCCAAACCCTCTGCAAGACAGGGGAGTTCCAGGTGAGGATCGGTGACACCAGACAATTTAATAAATTCTGCAAGATCGTTTAAACCTAGAAAGTCTGTGATGAAATAGGAATGTAAATTATGGTCAGCATGAAATCCTAACCTCTGGACTGTCTTTCTTCTCTGCTCTAGTAGTTCCCTGCTACAAAAGCATTTTTGGAGGTTTTTGACAGATGCAGTGGGTTGCAGCTGCCCCAGTCCTGCTCACCCCTGCACCAGGGCACCTGCTGATCCGTGCTGAGAAGCAGGGAGGTGTAACTGGCTTCCTGCTGATGCCCGGCTGCCTCCTGCTCTAAGCAAAATACCTGCACAGCAGGGAGGCCAAGCTTTTGTTTCTGGTTACTAGAGGGGATCACTTTGAAGACTGATTTCAGTTATACATCATGCCTATTGATTATCCTTCCAAAAATCTGATGTACGACTGTTGAAAATGTTGTAAAAAGTAAAGAATTACAAAAGAATAGGATTTGGAGTGTCAAACGCCTCCAAATCTCTGCTTATCATTGCTGATGACTGGAATTGGATTTAGCAGGAGATTAGAGACTCCTATATTGTTGTTGTTCTCTGTGGAGCTCTGAAAATTATAACATTACTTTCAAGGAGGAAAGACAATCCTATTCCTAAAGCTCTGGATAATACACTGCTTAAAAATAAACCAAGATATAAGCAGTTTCATTTTCATCTACTTATGTTAAGCAGTTAAACCAGGCTCAAAGGGTTATATCTAAACTTCTTTCCTTTAACACCTGTGGAAACCTACACAGCATTTCCAACTCATGTTACAGATTTGTTGTAATTCTTCTTCAAAGCTGCACTCAGTGTTCTGTCTTTGTATTACCTTTGTGTTTTACTAAGCAGACAACCGTTATCACAGATGTTTCTCATGTCCTTTTGAATAAGGAAAAGAAATTGTAATTCTTAGTCTTTTTTGCTTGTCACTATATCAATAATTAACTTTAAAAAGGTTGCGTGAAAATATGCTTTAAGGAAGCATTTAATAATTCAAAGGAATCTTAACTTGAAACAGGTCACATGAAAAAGAATAAAAACAAAGCCCTATGTAATCTTGTCTGGCTGGCTCTGTTAGACATTTAAAAGACATACAGAATGTAGTTGATTGTGTATTTGTATTAGCACTGAATTACATCATTGTAACACTGCTACTAAATAATAGCATTTAAAGGTAAGCAGGATGCATCGTTGATGAGCTATTGATACCTTTTAGGCATAAGCTCAGGATGGCTGTTTGTCCAGGAATGAACATTCAAGGAAAAAGGAAGAAAAATAATATAACTCTGGTAACTGGAAATACCATGATAAATGATCCTACTAGGGGCAATCAAATACAAAGACTTGATATCATTAATATTTATAATATCATAATTAGCAAGACTGTGCCTAAGCAATGTTATTAGTGTAACTAATTATGTTATCATAAACTAAGTTTGCAGTATTGTAGGAATCAGTATTCTTACTTTCATAAATTATTATCAATATTGGATTTCATGTACTTGTGCCTAGTAAATTTAGTTAAGTACTGTAGTTTCATCTCAATTCAAACACAAATATCTAACTGGCATGGCAGCAAGTCATAACACCCGTTTGTGATTCTCTTTCTAAAATGAATTCACTAAAAAGCACGTTCTTACTCTTTATTTGGAACAGAGAAAATAACTTATTGCTATGTTCTCATTGATAAAATAATGTGTGGGAATGTGTATGTTATTTATGAAGTAAAACATGATAGTCAGAATCCTGCCTTATAGAAACATATAAGGAGCTGTCCCAATTTGTATTGGTATATAGCATGAGAGGAAATGCAGTTTCTTCAGTAAGACCTCTTGAGAAGCTAAACAGCAAATACACGTGAACATTTGCATTCAAAAAAAAAAAAAAAGCGAATTTGCTGATTTTGATGTGTTGTGCATTTGGTGCAGTAAATTTAAAAATATACAGGAATCATCCTCCTTTTTGTTACAAGATTACTATTATTTTCAAATAGAATCACAGGGATAGAAAGTTCAGACATTTGACATTTTAATAATAAGGAACTGAGGCAGAATTATTTTCCCCAGCATCAAGAACCACTTGCTTTCTGATTGTATACAAATTCATTGAGCCTCTACCAGTTCTAAATATATTACAGATTTAGGAGCCATTCTGTTCCTGGATAAGTACATTCTCAATGGTATCTGTTTTGATTCACAGTGCAATATTGAATGTTAATGTCCGTATTTTTATATAATGGTGGCCTATTCTTTTTATAATTCATTTTCTGTCCTGGTTTCAGCATCAAACAGATGCTGAGTGCAGAGTGTTGCCACAGGAGAGTGACACAGTGGAGTTTTGTCATGAAATATTGTAGTATTTGATGACCAGAGTAAACTAAAAGATAAATACCTTCTTCTAAATGGTACACCTGACCTCAAACTGAAGCAGTCTTGCCATGCAGCCACCAGATAAATGACGAACTGAACAGTTATCACTGTCAGGTGTTACATTTATCACAATAATTTCCTTCCTAAACAGACAGAATACTGAAAGTACTGTGCTAAATAGTGTAATATAACAAGCAGTTAAATAGCAAACATAAAATGCTTTGGCTGAAAAAGAGATTCATGTTGATTAGTATCTGTTCATCCTCCTGCATTAATGAAACTAATACTTCTGATAATTTATAGCCCTTGAAATATCAGAAGCATCACAGCACTGGAAAATATTTTGGAAACTTGAGAGCTCTTTTTCTGTTTTTCACTCTTGCAGAATCTATTTATTTTTGTATGTAGACCCTAAATTTATCATCTTTGAGCCCGTGGTAGTTATTTTCTGATAGTCTTTTGAGTAGCTTTTTCCCTTTTGCTAACATAGCAGTTGCTGCTGGAGCCGTTGTCCAGGATGTGACCTGTGATACTACACTGCCTGTAATAGGAATGAGATTCCCACTTAGAAATGCCAGCCTCATTGGTTTCCAGTCCCTGGATGATGCAGTTTTCCATAGTTCCACCAATTTTACTCATTCTTTCCTGGGGCTGTAACCGTACCCATAACAGCTCCAAAGGGAGTCCTAGCACAGATGCTGTGTCAGACTCACAAAGGTGGCCAAAGCCAGAGTTCTGGGCTTCCTTCCCCATTGCTTTCCAGATGGCTTACTTAGTTGGGTTTTGGGGTTTTTTCTGTGGGAGGACCTGACACTTGAAACTTTGGCACAGATGGCTGTCATTAATATCAACTCTGAATCACCTTTGCATGGAATAAAACTTGTCAGCTTGTCTCAGCTTTAATCTCGGTGTGCAAATCTTGATGCTGAGATGAGAGAATGGCAAGGTAATGATGACACCACACTGCTTCTCACTGACTCCTTCAGGGAAGAACTTTTTTAAAAGCACACTTACCTCAGAATGAATTTAGGACTGAGATCAAGTGCATGATGCAGTCAGGAAGACAGTTAAGATGTAGTGCACACTCTTACAACCCAAAGTTATTAGGGTGACTGCGTCAACGAGAGTAAGGGGCACAGTTGGTCTCCTTACAATACAAAATTAACAGAATTATGTGTTAAAATAATGTTCATGAGTTTCTCAGGAAGATACATGACCAGGAGCGATAAAGATAACTCTGTTCTCACTAGGTATCTGAATGAGGTGCAGTATTCCCCAGAGATGCAATTTGATCTCCTGTGTATCTCACTGTCTCACCTTGTCTGTTACAGGACTCTCTTGTTAGTTGCTCACTGATCTTAATCCAGAGAGCTGAAGTGATTATGTCCCAGAAATGCACTGGTGTCAGCTGGTGATCCCAGAAGTGGTACAGTATGTCTCTGTAAAAACTTCATTAATGGCAGCTGTAAAAATCACACTTAATACAGTGGCTGCAATACATGCCAGGTAGCTAAACAAAAATATGGCCAGGTATTCAGTTGGTAGGTATGGGTTTATAGGAAGAGAGAAATACATATGGATGTTTCATACTTTGCTTTCAGCACCAGGAGTTATGCAAAAGTGACATTTGTTTGATCATGTCTAAATGATAAAAAATTAGAAACAACAACTAATAATTTGAGCATCTTGATTCCAGAAATATACAAAACCCCAAACAAACTGTGGATAGTTCTCAACTATTCAGGTTGTGCTGTACTAAAAATGTTAAAATTTTATGTGGTAAAAACACATTTATAGATAGTGGCTTTATTCATCAGACAGATGAGAGAGAATGATGCTGTACATGCACAGTGTATGACTGCAGTGAAATTTCATCACCTTAAATTTCACAACCTTCTGATTTTCTTCTCTGAATGGACTGCCCATTGGAACAGACAAAAATACTTATTTCCTTCAAGTATCTGTGGGTACTAAAAGCTGAGTCTTCTGAACAGTATAAACTTGCTAAATTCTAACTGTACTTCAGTGAAATCTTTTGTATGGCAGAGAAAACACCTTGCTATACCAACTAGATTTCATACAAAATATTAAATTAACTCTTCTACTAAATAAATAAATTAAATGGGAACTCACAGCCATGCAAGAACGCTGTTGTATCATAAAGTTTTGTCTGCCTTCAGATTCTTCAAGACCTCTGACTGCCATCACTGAACAGAGGTTTTCACCCTTCATTTTCAGAAGTGCTGCTTGTTCTTTGGGAAAGCTAATTTGTCCAGTATGGTAAAGAACTGTCCCCTTGTTTCCAGCACCACATAAAAAAAGGCAGAAAAAGTGGTATTTACAGCTGGAAGTATGGACTGTACTTAAGTTATTATTATTAATTAAGGACTTCATTGATATAAAGATTGCAATAAAATAATTAGCATTGGTGAAGAAACCCTTTTTCCGATATTACTATCACCAGTTAGTTTTAAGCTGTGCTGGATTGACCCTGACTGAATGCCAGGTACCCACCAAAGCCACTCTCTCACTCTCCTCTGCATCTGGACAGGGAAGAGAGAATATAACCAAAGGCTCATGAGTTGAGATAAGGACTGGGAGAGATCCCTCACCAAATACCATCATGGGCAAAACAGACTCAGTTTGGGGATATTAATTGAATTTATTACCAATCAAAATCAAGGCAAGATAAAGAGAAGTCAAATCTTAAAAACACCTTTTCCCCCACTCCTCCCTCCATTCCAGGCTCTCCTTCCAGCCCACCAGTGGTGCAGGGAGACAGGGAATGGGGGTTGTGGTCAGTTCATCACATGTTGTTTCTCCTCAGGGAGAGGAATCCTTCCACTGATCACTGGATCAGTGCAGGGTCCCTCCCATGGAAGACAATTTTCCCCAAACTTCTCCAGTGCGAATCCTTCCTACAAGCTACAGTTCCTCATGATCAGCAGTTCCTTGGGGTGCAGTCCTTCAAGAATAGGCTGCTGCAGTGTGAGTCTCTCACGGGTTCGCAGATCCTATGAGGAAAGCTGCTCCAGCCTGAGCTCCTCTCTCCACAGGTCTGCAGGCCAGGAGCCTGTTCCAGCAAGGGCTTCCTACAGGTTCCCAGCCCTCTCTCAGGCATCCACCCGCTCCAGTGTGCGTCTCCTCCATGGGCTGTGGGCGGGTCTCTGCATCCCTATGGACCTCCATGGGCTGTGGGCGGGTCTCTGCATCCCTATGGACCTCCATGGGCTGTGGGCGGGTCTCTGCATCCCTATGGACCTCCATGGGCTGTGGGTGGATCTCTGCATTCCTATGGCCCTCCGTGGGCTGCAGGGGCACAGCTGCCTCACCATGGTCTGCACCAGGGACTGCAGGGGAATCCCAGCGCTGGCACTTGGAGCACCTCCTCCCTCTCTTTCTTCACTGATGTTGGGGTCTGCAGTTGTTCCTCTCACATGTTCTCACTCGTCTCTTCTCTGAGTGCAGTTACCTCTGTGCAATAACTTTTCTTTCCTTCTCAAATATGTAATCACAGAGGCATTACTGTAATTCCTGATTGGCTCGGCCATGGCCAGCTGTGGGTCCATCACCCTGTCAGACATGGGGGAACCTTCTATCAGCTTCTCACAGAAACCTCTCCTGTAGCTCCCCCTGCTACCAAAACCTGGCCTCGCAAACCCAAGAGAGCTGTTTGATCCTCTTTCCCATTAGCTAAAACTTGGATATTATGGGAACTGTACATCAGCACACTCAGGAACTCTTTCCGCAAATGCTTGTTGGGTTGCCCAAAAATAAGGCTCTGCCAAAATATGTCTGCACCGTTATCTGCAGGCAGATGAGGAAATAAGCCCTTTCCTCTGCTCCCCACTTAGTCTGTCAGCTCCTCAGCAGATGATGAAAGGTCTCCACAGGCATTGCTCCAGGTGAGAGTCTGCTGGTTCTCTGTGGGGTATCACCAGCAGTGTTTTGGGGAGCACCAGCAGAGCAGACTCTGCACCCCACTGCACAAGTCATATTTACCAGGTTTGCTGCCATTGGTGAACCTCCCAGCCTTTCAAGCTGAGTTCAATCATGAGTCTGACCAATTTGTAGAAAAAAAAGGACAACTTTAAAACCTTTTTTCCCCCCCTAATTGTTCTATTATGGAAGTTTATGTTGTGATTACCTACAGTGCTGTTTCTCACAGAGAGAGCAGGTTATGTAAAATGTACCTTCCCTAACGGTGAAGCCATTTGCAGTAGAAATGTATAAAACAAAAGGAGCTAGAATTATTAAAGTGTATTTAAAGTAGTTTAATCTTTGTGGGGTTTATATGTACTGTATGCTAAATTTGCTTCGAGCATGGAATTTAAAGTTTCAGATGCACAGGCAGTAAATGTGGCTATTAAGAAACCATGTATTCATGTTAACTCCTTGGCTGTGGCAGTTTTAGTGCATTCACTGCTGGCAATGGACATCAAGCCAGGAAAATCCAACTCCTGATGCAAAAGGATTTAAAAAAAAAGAAAATCCAGGCACTGCCAAAAATACATAATTCTTTTTTGTACTCTGCAGTTTGTTTTACTTAGGGAAACGGCCTGGTCATACCCTGCAGCATGCATTCATTACAGTGATCTTTGACTGGCAGATGCAGAGTAATAAGATGCATATTTTAGTGCTTATTATAATACCCTGTCCAAAAACAACTTGACAAATTTGTGATTTCGACAGTATCTCATTTTGCTGGCTGCAGTGCTCTGTGATTGCCTGGTCCACGTGGCTTCCAGATTATGCATACCACCAATACTGCTCATTAAAATGGCCACAGTTCACCAGTTTCGGTAGCTTGGAACGAACTTGGAATGAATTATTATACAACAAAGAGGCTGCTGTCATGCAGAACAAAAGACAAGCAAAAGAGAGCTTCAGCTTAATGAGGCTAAGTGAGTGTCTCCCCTGCATCACCAGCTACTTGACGGCCTTTGAGCATGGATTTTTTTCTCCACAGGCCAAAACCTTTGGTCTATTATTTTGTGTTTATGCACCTTGAGGCTAATATACATTTTAATATGCTGCACATGGAGAAAAAAATCAGCCATTAGATTAGAACATGTGCACTCCCTGTTAAGTTAATGACAGCCGAACATAGAGATAAATTTAGGTTTTCATATTTAATTATAGCACAGTGCAGTACGTTTAGCAAGGATAAATTGCACTATTATTATGCTTCATTTTTTTTGACATCTTTTCATATTAACCATGCACACTTACCCCCACTTCCTCCCCAGTGTCACACATAATGTCTCTGTGCATCATCCTTCTCTAACACCATTAATTTTTTATTCTGTACAGTTGTATATGTATTGTTGTATTTGTTACTTAGGGTTAGCTTTCTAGTTGGATAAAACCATTGAAAACAGCCCTTGTGTTAGGTGATCTACACAGGCAGTAGAGACAGAAAAGACATAAAAAGAACTGGCTCATGTGGCCAGAAATGGCTCCTCATTCTGCTCCCAGAGCAGGGTTCCCAGCCCTTCTTCCCTGGATGCTTTCAGAGTGGTGTACACTGTCTGACTGCAGAGGGGTAGCCCCTTTCTCTAGGAACTGAATTGGAAAAACCAGGGGAATAATGTGTGGAAGGTTAAATGAGTTCTAAAGCATTTTGTAGTTGGATAATATTAATATGGATGATGTGATGTTAATGTAAAGTGTCTCTATAACTGTATAGGAACTAAACCAGACCTAATGTTTTAGGTAGTATGTGGTATTTGTTGGGGTTTTGTACATGTGTTACCTCTGTTTGTCAAAGCTGTTGCTCCAAGAATAGCATCAGGAATTAGGCCAGACATCAGCTGTATAGAAGACAATATGAAATTAAATACAGAGGCAAGCTGGCATGCAATTCAGTCTTTGCATGTTCTTATCAATTTTAATGTGAATATTTGATAGTTTCTGTGCTGCCATGGATTTGATTGTGATGCTGGACTATTTGTTATTACCTGAGAGAGCTTTAAGATTTGCTTTCAGCTCTGGTCTGAGCTATTCAGGTAGCTGTAGTTTGTGAAAAATATGTTTGCATGCTTCACAAAATTAAGGAAATACTGCTATTTTCCAAAGTGGATTAGAGCAGGTAATAACTCACAGGAAGAAGATTTTCCTCCTCCCGCTGTGTGTATAAGCAAGCAGAAGATATTATGCTACAGGCTTATTCCTAGATTATTCCTTATTGGATAGTTGTTTCGTGACAAAAGACACTGTGGCTTGATGACCAGAGGGTCATGACAGGAATAATAATCACCATATGAAAGGGTGTCTGGATCTGGGTGATAAAGCATTCCTCATCACAATCAGTCAGCACTTGCTGGTGCAAGAATTTTCCTCAATGGCAGAGATCAGCTTTTTCATATTCATTGAGAGCAAATCAGTATCTCTCTCTTTTCCTCTCCCTCTCCCCCCTCATTCTCCAACCTTCAGTTCTGTACCAGCTTTTACTGCCAAAGAGTATTTTCTTTGTCAAGTGAAGACAGATTTTGGGGATGTTTAGGATGCTGCAGTATTTGTGGGATTGGTATTAGTTGCAGAGCCTTACTCTTTGTGTCCTCACTGAGTAAAGCCCAGGTCAGTAATGATTGATAGCTAATTGTCTGCAGTTCAAGCACTAGAAAATGGGTTGGCAATTAATTTATGTGTGCAAAACTCTTCTCCCTGATTTTGTAAGTGCAGATTTTGATGCAAATTGCATTCATGAAAGCAAGGTTGTGGCTTTCAAAATGTAAGCTATAATTACTAGTCTGAGAACCTGATGATACGAAATTCTTCCTCTAGAATCTACCCCTAGTGAGAGGAGACATTTATTAACAACATTGTGTATTTCTAAGCAGTACTTCTAACCATCTTTTAATCCATTAAGGCCTGGTAAAATGCTTGATATAACATGAGGTGTAGTCTTATGGAGTTGCAGACTGTATCCTACAGACATCCAGATGGCTTAGAAATATCTGTGCAATCAGAAAGGCCTCTTCTGTATCTACAGGTAGCTATTATTAGTAAAACCTGCTTTTATTTATGTGTTCCCATTTTGTTTATGGTACTAGTCACAGACACACATACTGATGTGCAAGAAAAGACTTGGACTTTTACCTTCTGAAAGAATCATTGTCTCTTTAAGCTTCTCATCTAAGAAAGCTGTTTATTTGGATAGCAAGGTACTCTGTGGGCCACAATGTCCATGCAAGGAAAGTGCAAAATTAAGTAGGTGGTATTGGTCATAGACACCACACTTAGAATCAATTTTCAGCCTGTTTCCCAAGAATTCTTTTATTCTTAAGCTAGTTTCGAGAGGAAGTTTGCAAGAACATCTCCTAATTCTCTCAGGAACAGATTTGGCCCATAAGAATAGCCCCAAGTGTAGTGACATGCACATATGTATGAGAAATATAGAAGGAGTTACTTATGGGGAGAGGCTAAAGAAGCTAAAAGTCCTAAAGTGTCCTGCCCAAATGATGTGTGTAAACATAAGAGGTGGAGAACTCAGTGATTTACAAATATTTGGAGCTTGCAATCAGTGAAGAAAGGAGGATTTTCTGATGTAGAGTGAAAACCCAACCAAGACTGATGAGTTGAATTAGGAGGGGGGGAAAAAAGTGTTCAGGAAAAGTAGGAGAAAAATTATCCTGATTGGAAGAGAAGTGTTTTAGTAGAAATGATGGAGGTTTCCTGCTGTGCTGCTGAGATTAAAGGTGGGGAGGACTTTTAAAACTTGAACGCGTGGAGTCTAATGGAAGTACTGCTGGGAGAAATTTTGGGTTGCCGGGACTATGTGCTGAGCTGCAGACTTTTGCTGTCTGCACAAGCTGGTCCCTGGCCCTTTCCAACATTGTAGCTGCACAACAGGGGCTACCCATGGAAGCCACTGCATCCTTAATGCAGTGTTCAGATAGTGACTTCTTGTAAGGCACTGGAGCTGTAAGTATCTGACAGTATTCAACTGAAATGTCTTTTTGCTTAAAGAATAAGATCAGACTTTATGAACATGATTGTGACCTTTCCGATTTACTTTATTTTTATTGGTATAGAAAGCCCGTGAAGGTTTTTCTGTAGTCCTGTGCAGTTTTGAGTCAGCCACGTGGGTGTCTGAGCAGTCACAGCCGTACTTCCTGAGTTTTTTCTGGACAAATGGACTAAAAATGGCTTTCTGTTTCATTGCCCATGAGTCATACAACTGGGCAACTGTCCCCAGTACCTGAACAGAGCTGGTGGCACACATTTCTACATGGACAAGTTGAGAAAAGAGGTTTCTGCACTCTGCTGACCTATTCATGCTGAACAAAACTCATTAAGGCCCAAGAAGTGTGTTTGGGTTGTTCCAGGGAAAAATTACAGCCAGCCTGTAATCCAGTGCTCCACGCTCAGGCTCGGTAATAGTTTGAAGTGGCCTGGCACGAATTTTATTGATTTCTTGGGATCTCATTCAGGCTGATTGAACTTGGGGGCTCTGGTGGTTGGTGTTTAAGAACATCTACCCTAGCTGTAATTAAGAAGGTGGGTCTAATCCTCACACAGATAAGACCTTGTTTGCCCTTCATTCAGCTCAGCAGATAAGTTTTAATGAGATAGCTCCTTTTATATTTTATGCCAGGGCTGTGTTTTTGATTTCCACACTTGTAACTACCCAGTGTAAGTTACTGTATAACCCATATATTGGTCAGGATATGTCATATTTTGTATCTGTTCTTTCATTTATCATTTTGTGTCTTTCCTGTTTGACTGCTTGGAATAATTAATACATTCTTTTCTATTACTATGTTGTATTTTTTCTAAGTTGGTGATTTATTCATAAAAAGCTATAAAATACCTTGTTTTACACATTATGTCTGGATTCATGAGAAATGCAGAAACACATTACTGAAATACAGGGGTTTTTTTAGATCCTTCAGGACAAGGTCTTGCAGTTTGAGTTTAAAGTAGTTGAAGTCTAGAACCTATAAACTATAATTATATTTATTTATATTAACCATCATTGCAACATAAAACATTATATCCTAGATGCTAATCATTACTTAATATTTTCTGAATATTTACTACTACCAATAATAATAATAATATTAAATATATGCCAAAAGGCATATTTTCTTACTCCAAACCAAAAGTCCAATCCAGTCTCTCCAGCAGTTCTTCCCTGCCTTTACTGAGCCTTCTTTCAAATGCTGAGCATTTCTGACATTTTGAAATGCCCGTTTCAAAATTTTCCATTTGTAAATTGACAACAAGAAGACTCATTGTAAACACAGAAAGCTCTGTAAACACAAACATATCTGTATTTTCCCTTGTACTAAAAAATGTATCACCAAACTGTAAACAGCTCCCATACCATTTCCATTAGGAAAAATTATATTTTTGAAGCCTCTAAAGTTACCAGTTAAAACGGGAGCAACAGAAAATCCTTTGGTGACTGTGGCCTGAGCGTGCCTTTCGTAATCACCTTTTCCTAAGGAGCACCCAAAGGAGCACGGCCTCGGGGCCATTTTGGGTGGTACAGAACAAGGCTAAGAAATGCCTCCCACTCCAGAACTTCCCTCTCTTTCTTCACAACAAAGTCACCATCTTTCATTTGATAGACTGCAGCCATTTTCTTATCAATTCTGTCCTAGCTTGGTTCTGACCTTCAGTCCCTGGTCTGTGGGTGGGTTTTTGTGCCTGCTGCTGGATTTTGGACTTAATTACCAGGATAAAGCAGATGGAGGAGAAACAGTATTTACATTTTTCCACAGGACCTAATTTATTTCTCTGTTGTTTATTACGGAGTTATTTTCATCTGCATAGTGTGAATAGTTTGCAAAGGTATTTATAACAACATTTGAGTGATGAACGTGCAGTCTGAAAAGCTTGAAAGTCTGCCTCTCTGTCTCCATTTAAAAAAAAAACATTTCTTTTCTGTCCAGACTGTGTCTTTAGTTGCCCAGTTCCTAAATGGCAGTTTGGGAGGGGATGCCTCTGGTTTTGACCACTATTTTGACTGTGTGAGTACTGGCACAAAATTCAGCACACACTGGGAATATAATTTTTAGTGCAGAATTGAGTATTTATTGAGATGTATTTTGGTGAAATCTTAACACAGTTTATTGTAAGACTAACTTAAGTCTCCAAATACCATTCCCAGCTCATCCACAGAGAAAGGTCTCATTTTAAAGTGACTGACTGGCTGAGCTGCCCTTAGGATTCTCCAGCACAAGGAGTGGAGTCCCCTGCCATAAGCATTAGCCAGGATATGCACAGTTGCTGCTGTGAAAGGGACTGTGCCACGACATAACTTGCTTTCAGTTTCAAGCATTGAGAAGTTGTACAGTGTTATCAGTCCAGTACAAGATAATTCTGTAAAGCAATTGCAATGAAAACTTGGAGACTCAAGAATTACGTAGATAGTAGTGGATACATCAAAATCTGAGCTCATAACTGAAGTGTCCCTGCCTCAGTCCCATAAGGGTACTTTAATTTTCTTCCTGTCTTGCAGCTCGTAAATGTGCTTCTTTTGAGACCACACCCCAAATACTGTTGGAAAAGGGCTGTAAAGTTTTATAGATATATTTGAGGGTATTATAAAAGTATAATAAAGTAAAAATACTGCAAAGAAATAGAAGTTATTGAACAACTGGTGTAAAATTTTAGGCTAGGGATTGTTTTATTGCATATGGGTTCTACTTTTACAGTCATGAAGGGATAGAAATATTTTTGGAGTTAAGAAAATTAAGAATTTTGATTTTAATGTACTGATTGATTTTAATGTAACATTTGATTTTAATGTACTTGTAAACATTTGCTTGAACAAATAATTTCAGTATATTGCTGAAGACTGTTCTTAGCTCATTCAGTTAAAAACTCAGTTCAGACATTGACCTATTGAAAATGTTTTACTTGATTTTAAGGAGATATTTCTAGATCGAAGATGAAATTATTTACTCATACAAATTGAAATGTTAAGTAATTAAGTAGCATTATAATGAAAGTAATAGTACAATAATAGTGAGCAAATTGCATACTTTGTTTAATCTGAAATCAGTAACACCCCAAAATGTGTCCGCTTTCTCCGAAAACCTGGCAGAGAAAACAACACAGTTGTTCTCAGTAGTGCTGCTCTCTTTATACCAAATGGTCATTCCAAAGGCGAAGGAGCACGGTAGGAAAGTCTGCTGCCTTGATGAGTACCAAAGCTCACCTGCATTGTCACAGACAGTTTCTGCAACGTGCAGTTCTCATTCTAATTCGTGGGGATTTTTCCACTCCAAAATCAGCTGGAGTATGAGACTTTGAGCTCTTCCCATCGTCTCTCACTCTCTAAAAAGTGGTTGCAAAGAAGTTCAAAATATTTCCAGGTTTTCTCTGCCACAAAGCTCCACAGTGGCTGTTCCTGACCCTCCGTGCCCCACTTGCCACCCTGTGCCCATCCGGGGGGTGCTCTGCAGCATAACCTCTGCCCCAAACCATGCTCCAAACCACGACCCCTGCAGTGGTGAGACCTGATAACCCTCACAGCCAGGTCCTGGCCCCTGTGTGTGACCTGTGCTGTGAAACACGCAGGATAGCCATGAAAATTTTATGTTGTGGTGTTTATCTGGGCTTAAGTTCTTGAGGAATTTTTGAAAGATAATATGTAGCTTAGTGATCTACACTGGAACCAAGCTGAGAGTTGTGAAGTGAGCTCAGCCAGAAAGTTCAACTTTGTTTGCACCCCAGATGGCTTTATATGCATAAGAACAGTAAGACTTTTTGAAAGGCCGCTGGAAATTTTACTGTGATCTATTATAGCTGATGTATCTTAAATTATTCTTCAGCCCTTAGCACAGCAATCAGGAACTTCAAATAAAGGATGAAACATGCTTTGCTTCGTCTTGCTACAGGAGCATGTTTTTTTGCCTCAACTTGAAAAAAATAGGAAATCTTTTAAGACATACCAAAAATACAGCATGAAACTCAGTGCCTGTATCTGGTCTTCATGGGGAGTGCTGGGAAGGAATTAGATTATTTTCCAGGGGGAACTTATGGCAGAGTGTTTGTGTATAAATTAACAAAAATGGAAGTGGTAAATTAAAATTGCCTCATCAATTTCATTCTTAGTTCTGCTTTGCATTTCCATAGAAGGATTTATTAGTACTGTGATTTACCTTCTACTAAGAGGTAAAAGAAAGGAAAGTATGAAGCAGCAGCAGTTGTAATTACCTTCTGGAAAAGTTCAGCTTGTGGAAAATGCTGCAGCATGTCTGCTCAGGGGCTCAAGTTGCTGTGAGCACACCTGGCCATCCTCCCTCCATTTTCTAGGCTGGATTTCCAGCATCTTCCAACAGAGCAGCTCAGCTGTAAGGTTCAGCACACACCAAAGGAAAGATCTATCTTCCACCTCAGGTGAAGCACTGACCTTCTCTGTTGCCTGCATTTATTTTTTCTTTCTTGTTCTCCCTGGCTCCCTGCATGTGCTGGCAGTGAGGAGTGGTGGTGGTGCTGTGGGAGCCCCAGATGGGCTGTGCTGGCGTGGAAAAGCAAACCGTGCTTGGCTCTTTTCCTCAGCACTGTCACTACAAAGATCCTTTGTACCTTCCGTGCTGAAACCCCAGGGAAGAGTACACTCCATGACTCCCTCCATTCACTCCTTGTCTTGCTGGATTTTCAGCAGCACACTTCCTATAACAGTGCTGTGTGAGGTGGCTGAGTTGGCTCAGGGGCATGTGCACAGCTGTGGAACAAGCTCCCGCAGGACCTCGGACTCAGGTAGTGCCTTTGCCTTTCACCCTGACAGCAAAAGGCACTCTTCCAGCATAACTTCCCTGTGCAAAAGTGTGTCTGTGTTGCTACTTGCTTTTCTTTTTACAGGACGGAAATTATTAAAAACTTAACCAAAACCAAGCACCCTGTGCCATATCCAAAGAATGAGAATGAGAGAGCAGGTGAGACATGCAAGATAGGTGGAGTTCATTAGTTAAGAGACACTGCTGGGATATTTTAATGGTGAAGGTGGCATAAAACCTTTGCAAGGGAAGGCAACAATGTGAAACAAGTGTCCATTTTATCTCATTTCTTTTGTCTTCTGGAACAGAAACAGAGACACTTAGAAGCAGGCTCAAGGAACCTAATTAAATACTGAAAGGAAATGAAAATGAGTTCACAGTTCTGTTCCCGAGACTCATTCCGTGAATATTCAGTTTGTATTATTTTCAGAAAAACGCAAGACATTATAATTCTCAAGACGTTTCTCATACTTGAAGAGGGAAACTAGGTGCCTGGGCTGGTCTTTAAATATGATCCATACTCCCAGTAGTGTCATTGGGGCCTGCCAAGTATTTGACATAGATCAGTTTCATTGTTACAAAAAAGGAGTCAGTGGATCCGTCAAATCTACTCATTTCTGTTGGGGAAATGTTTAAAGACTTCAAAGCAAAGTTTTCTTAAGGGATAAACAATTGATAGCAAATTATATTAAAGAATCCGGAAGCAATCATCAACAGTAACTTTTTAAAGCTGTTATTTCAATGAGGAGCAAAATATTATGATTTTACGATCTGTCTGTACCGTTGTCAGTATCAGTGTCCCTGATATCAGTAAAGTGTCAAAGAGAAAATGCTATAGCATCCTGAGATTGCTTTGCTTCCTAATTAAGACTACAACAGCATTTTAATGAGTGTGAAAGGAACCCTGTGTGGTGTAAAGTAGCCATAGAATGGAGAAACCATTTATTCCTGGTGCAGGAACTTGCTTTAAGACTAGGTTGAAGATACAGCTCATTCTTTGCCTCATGCTGGAACAGTGTTCATTTTCTTGGTTTTTTGAAGCTGTAATTGTACTTCTCCTATTTTGGGGGGAAAAAAAGAAAAAAAGAAAGAAAAAAGAGTTGTTCTTAAATGTTAAAAAATGCAGTGATACCTGTGATAAATAACTCCATACCACGACGTATCTTTTATGGTTAGCATTAAGCTTTGTCTCTCTAGTTCCAGGAAGTCCCTTTTGACAGAGAATAGCATTTTTTGAAACTAGTTGGATGTTACAGTATTCTACTTCATTCTGCCTGGGCACTGACATCAGAAGTGATTAGATTCCTATAGGCACCTAACTTCAGAAAGGAGAGATATGTCTGTACTTCCAAATTAAATGTACCCGGGAATATTCCTAGGTGCTCAGGCCAGCTGGCACCAAGCAGCCTGTGCCGATGATCAGAAGCTGTTAGTCTCCAAAGCAGGTTGGCTGCAGGCAGGCTGCCTGCTGGGAATGGCTCCTGGAGCATGCCGACTTCCAAAGCCTCTCCAGGAATTGCCTGGGACACTGATAGTCAGCACAGGCCAAAAGCAGGCAAAAAATGCTGTAATGCTGTGTTAGGATAGATGAAAACATCCTTGTGCCCAGGAACATTCCCAGACACTGATTTACCACTGTGGATATAGAAAGTATCTTGCAAAAGAGTCTGAAGGGAAAAAAAAAAGACAAGTAATGGCAGTATGTGATTGGGAATGAAAGATGGACAGATGGACATAGAAATGGGCTCTATTAAATGTTGGTAAAACTTGCACTCAGAAAAAAGAGCTCTGACAGCCTGAGGCTCCAAAATCAAGAAAAGCAGTGAGAATTTTTAGAAAATCTCCAGAAATATCTAAGATATAATAGGATGTAATGTAATGATATAAATGTGTGACTAATACACGTATTTTTGTATGGTGTGACTAGTATGTATGTGTTATCCAAGTATGGATGGTCTGAAAAAATGGTAACTCCCTGTCTTTCCCGATGATATAAAACAGCTAACCCTTGAGTTCATTGCATCCCAGAGGCTGAATTCAGTTTGTAGGTGGGACAGAGTTGCAATGGTTCAAATGAGAGCACACAGAGGTTATGTTTACATTAAGGAGTAGTGCAGACAAACAGGCCAGAGAGGAACAGGGTAGCAGAGTGGAATGGTTGATGCTGCAGACTGGTGTCCACACCGTGTGCATCCCAGGTTTTCTTACTGTGTTCTAGCTCTTGTCTGCTCTCATGGGCTAAATGCCCATTAGCAGCTGGACCTCCTTTCAGCTGCACCCCTGGAGCACGTACTCAGGTTTCATTTCTTCCAAAATAAAATGCAGTTTGTGCTCTCTGCAGCTGCGCAGCCGTAAGAAGTGAGGTGCAGTGTGTGGGGACAAAGAAGAGAGTCACATCAAAGGTGTGCTCTGGTCTAAACTAAACCATGAGTGCAGAGCTCGTGCAGCAGCATGGCAGCAATGCAGGGCTCCTGGGCACGAGCTGAGGCCACCACTGGAGCAGAGACAAGCCCTTAACCTCCCAGAAAAGGTTTGCATAGTTAAGGAAAAATTTTGTGCGAACATAAATGCATTACCACAAAGCAGAGAAGAGAAATCGACTGGTAATTGTCTCACATATGGGATTTTTTGCATTGGCAAGAAGATTGTTTTGCCAAAGCTTGCTTACAGTATCAAAAAGGAAAAATTCACCACATCAGGAAAACAAACTGTCTCAGAAAATATAACTTTACACATATCTGGCTTTGATGCACTACACAAGAGCAAAAATAAACTTCTGGTGCCGTTTGCAGAAGCATGAACTTTAAACTAAGAGCAGCAGCACTAAAGCAGAGAAGAGTTTGAATGCCAGCTGGATAGTTAAAACATCAGTAAATGCTAGACAACAGAGACTTTGTTGGCATTTTCTGGGAGTCTAAAACTGCTGACAGAAATGTACAGCATAATATCGCATGATAGAACAATCAAAATACCAGCAGGACAATGTTGATTACCAAAAAAAGCTGGACGAATTAAAATACCAGGAAGTATAGATAGCTCACAAATACTCTGCTTTTAACCAAATCAAGTGAATGAATGAAAGAAGCATGTGAGAAAACTGGGGCAAACAATTCATTAAAGTTACAGACAAAAAGTCAGATAACGTAGCTGAAATAGGCAGTAATCTCTAAGAGCCCCTGTAGCAAAGTATTTACATGGTGTTATAAAGGTCTGGGATGTCTTCTAGGCAAAGAAAAGCTGGAAATGGACACAGCAATGAAGCCAGGAGGGCACTTGATTGATAGAATGTTCTCAGCACTCAGAGAAGAAGCATTAAGGCAAGCGAAAGTAAGGAGAGCATAAGTCTCACTGCTGATGTTTTCCAGAGCCACAGGTCAGATGGGCAGGCAGCCAGCTGTAGAGAAGATGGGAAGCTGTACATATGCATAGTCTTTTAGCAATTTAACAAGGCATTACACAGACCTGCAGGTGGTAATAAGCTTTCCATCTTTAAAAAGTCTTTTCAGTTTCTGATGCAATATTAATATATTTGCAAATGTATTAGATGTAAGAATTACAGACTGTAACTACCTCAGTATCTTTTGAGCATCCCTTAGTGTGGATACCAGTGGAAGAAAATGCAATTTGATATCAAAACTGTGGTTGAAGAATGTCAACAGTATCAGCAAGAAGAACTAATGGAGCTGGCTGGGATCACTGCCATAGCTGTATAGGTGCAGAAACAGAACAGCAAAAGCTGTAGCTGATCATGATTACATTCTCATCTATCTGCTTGAAATGACCAAGGCAATAAATCTAAAATGAAATAAAATGAGATGAAATTGCATTTGACTCCTGGAGCACTGGGATAATTGCTGACCTCCTAAAGGCTATTACCTAGCTCCTAAAAAGTAAAAACCATGCAGGATAGACCCACACCTGAAAATGTCAGTTTGAAGATTAGTGGGATTCATAAACCATCTCACAATACTTTTCCACACTTTTCAGATCCGTACAGTCTCCTGAGGTGATTACTAAACAAAAGCATGGTCTGAATACAACTGCTGTAATTTGCTGGAGTCTTCTCCTCTGTAAAGGAGCTGTACAAAACACAGTGCAGCACTGCAGAGTGTAAATGCTGAGGCCATTACACTGCACAAGGCAGGGCAGGGCAGGGGCGTGAGGCACACACAGGACACAGCTTCTCCAAGGAGGCTGGTACATCACCAGCAGTGTAGGAGCAGTCCAGCTCAGATACACTGGAGTGATGTGTGCAAGTGAAAACATCAACCCTTACGTTCTAAGGGCGGGAAACTGTGTGAGTACGAAGTGGCCATCAATTATTAGGAAGGATTTTATAAAGCCAGAACTAGCACCCCCTCAATAGCCACAGCCTGCAGTGGTGTGCCTTGCTCAGCATCTGGAAGGGATTGAGATGTACACTCCTGAGTTCTTACCCAGGCTGCTGTACACAAAATCAGGACAACTGAACAGTTGCTGCAGATGATGCAGTCAGGATGGGCCACCCTGGAAGTCCCTGTACCAAGCTGCTTTTGGACACAGTGGAGCCTGGACTCATTCATTCATACAAGTAACCTTGGAACAAAAATCTAGTCCAGTTCTCATCACTGTTACCACTGCCATCACCTTGCAGCAAATTGCAGTTTGCCCTGCAGTGGTGTCGTGGCTTTTTGGAGTGCTCTGCACATGAAGGACTGGATATTTGGGAACAGACTTATGCTCATGCATGTTCTCTGGAGGCAAGAAATGGCCCAGCCTTCCTGAGGAGAAGCAGCAAATCTCTCCTGTGTGGTGACTGCTCCTGCCTTTATAAGCTGCTCAGACTGAAGCTCTCCTAGGAGCTTTATCCATTGAAATACACAGCACCTCTATAAAATACGGAGAAAAAAAGTCAGGCAGACAGATGACATGGATTATCTATAATAATATAAATTATGTCATCTGTGACCTTTAGAGCAGCACTGCTGTTGTAGACAGCATTAATGTAGAGAAGCTGCACTAAGTAGAAAATTTTGTTTCCCTCTCTGTCTTAATGGTCAAAATGGCCAGAGATTTTTTTTTTTTTTTTGAGCTATAGATTAAATCAGTATAAATATCTGGCATGATTTTAACAAGCTGAATTATGTGAAGAAATAAAAATATTTTTTTCTTTACAATTTAAATGAGAATGAGATTTTTAAATATGGCAGATTTTTGAGTAGCAAAGCTCTGTAGGGCTTGCGAGATCACTGATGTGTGAAGAGGTTGTCCTGTGGTTATGTTATCTGGAAGTATCTGAGTGCAGAATGGCTGGAGACAAGACAGTTTATTCAAGCAGCACAAAAGATGTGTTCAATGTGCGCTCTGTTTCACTTTTCATTGGACACGTGCAGCTCCTGGGATGAAGTCAAGTGTGCACACCCAAGAAGGGTGGGCTGGCTGTGGTCAGCCCGTGAGACCTGGTCCTGGTTCCCCCAGGAGGCTTAACCTCAGTCAGTGTAACTCCCTGCATGCTGAGCCACACGGGAAAGCTTTGCAAGCATCGGGACAGGAGTTTCTTTGCAAGTATCATTTATATAGTTTCCTGTGCCATGTCAGCCCGTCTGACCTGCAGAACAGCCCACAACGAGTACACCATGCAGTGATAGGCAAAGGTTTATGTATCTCCTTTGTTTATCTGCAAGGAGCACATGAGCAGTGAAAAAGCGGATGGCCTGTTCAAGCAATAGGTGATTGTGGTTACACTTAATAGCAGAGGGCAAGCTGAATGCATGCACTTGCAAGCCTAACTGTGTATAAAAATCAGTGAAGTCTTGCAGTGACAAGATGATCAGAATTCATTTTAAAGCTATTACAGTAATTTAAAACAAGGTAGTTTTTAAAAGTACAGTGATGTATGCCTGTTATCTCTATTTCTAATGATTTGCATGTTAGATTTTTAAAAATCAAATTCTTTCTCTGATTGACTTGAGTGAAAATCTAATCAAATTAGCATTTTAGAATGTATGGCCATTGTAGTGCCATATTCAGAATATAATGATACTTTAGATACTTTAGCTGTTATAAAGACAGATAAATATGCAAGAGAAGCACTGTGGGGGACTTGGACTCTAATGAGGACTCTTCTGGTTTTATACATTAGGTTTTTATATAGTGTCTGTTACATTAGTACCTACATACTGATGTCTCCTCACTACTTGATGGTAATATAAGAAGCAGTTGTATCAGTTTAGTGAATCTCACTTTTGTAATGTATTATTTATATTTTATTCATAAGTTTGATGTAATATTAATTTAAAAGTGTTTAGCAATTACTTATTTCTTTTCAGACCTGTTTAAAAGTTTTAATAGCTTGAAATTATAAAAAATTATTCATTATCAGTTTCCTTTAGTGCACCATTCCTATTTTTCCATCTAGCCATATTTTTTTTTTTTAATATCATATGTGTTGTCACAGTTTCAAAACTGTTCAAAGGCCTTAATCAAACCAGAATATCCAAACTCTTCATAGGAGATTATTCAGCATTGTCTCATCCTTCCTCTCTCCGGCTGAAGTGGGAGATTTGACTATCGAGGGTGGAAGTACTTGCTATTAATGCTAGAACTATTTGTATTATGACTCTTAGCATGAGATTTAGTGAGTTTAGGATATGGAGGTGATGATGAAAAGCATTGTATTATTGAATTTGAAGACTAAAAAGCAGTGGTAGGCTTCTTGGTCATAACTGCAAGAGTTGACTGGAGCTCTTTTGTCTGCACCGAATACTTTACATTTAAATTAGGATTGTGTGAAGTAGAGATGGAAGGATTACATGTGTGAGAGATGAATGAGGGAAAGTATTGTAGTCTGTGCAGGAGGAGGATAAGTGCTGTAGTTCATCTGCCATAAGAGATGGATTACAATGAATCTGAAGTGGAAGAAGGCTTACACAGGAATTATTAGCAGTGGTTTGCATTTAAGTAATCTATTAGTGCAATAATATATGTATAGTTATGCAGTGTGTAGTCTGCCAGGGAAAAGTGGAGTTTATTTCTAGATATATTGAAATTACATGCTGTTTACAGTATAGACATTTGGTAATAAGTCTGGAACTTCCATGCAAAAAAATAGATCAAAACAAAAAGGCAGGATAAACAAAAATCAAAACAAAACAAAAATCTGCAAAGGATCCAGCAGATGGGGAAAGTGTAGGCTCTTACCTCTTTTGGAAGGTTTGATTGCTAGCAGAAAGTACTTGACAGGCAAATTTGCAGCTGAAACACATACAGCAGTGGTGGCAGTGCATTTTCTTTGCACACAGGGGAAGCAGTGGTTATTTTACTGAATGTACTGAAAGCCTTGTAGGAGTGGCTTTCAAAATCTCGGTTTCTCCCAGAGTCTGGAAGAGGAGGTTGCTGGTTGCCCTCTCTGTTTAGTCTCCCATTCTCCTAGAGCATGAATTTGGTGGGCAATGCTGATTGGACTGTGTGTGTTTTATGTGGCCGTGGTGCACGCAGAGGCTATGGATGAGTCAGTACTGCAGGCTGTCTGGAGCTGTATTTCCACCGGGGTGATGCTGGATTGAGTGTGGAGGAGCTAAGGCAGATGTAGATACTGTGCTTTTCACCTCCTCCTGGCCACAGGGGTAATTTGCTGGGCTGTGTGGCAATGTTGAATTGCTCAAGGAGCTCTTGAACAGATTCATATGGGTCATGTAGGCAGCTTAAATGCAGCTTCGTTGGCCCTCACAGTTCTGGACGCAGGGCTGTGCTGCTCCTGATACCTGACCCAGCTCATTTAGCACAAGTGGAATTAGCAAACTCAGCTTAATGCTTACCTTGCTGGGTCAGCAGTATCTGTGATTGACAGGCCAGCTGCAAGGATATCCATGCTTTCTCATAGTTGTAAGACAAGATTTTTTCTTCCCTTTTAATAGTCTAGCTGGCATCTCTGAGGCTTCTTTGAAAGGGCCTAGAAGACAGACAGTTCTAGGTACTGTTGGAGTCAATCCCAACAGTACATGTAGCCCCAGAAGAGAATGGTTAAATCCAAACAAACAGGTGATTTTAGCATTGGTCCCAACAGCTCAGTGACCAGCCAGCTTGGAGAAGGTGGATAAAAGTATCTAGCAATGGCATTTTCCATGTGGTCGTGTAATTTACAGCATTGATATAATAAGTGCATAAACTAAATGTGTAGATACGTGTACAAATGGTATATAGATATGCATGAAAGTGTGAATACTGAGCTGATTATTTTTACTTATGTATCAGTAAAAGTACAAAACCTTGTTTGAACAAAGTTTTTTCCAACACTGAGGCTCAACTGATACTGATTCCTGTTTCATAAACACATTTGAATACAGTTATATTTGCTTGCCTGACAGATATTTGTTAATAGCCATTCTGCTGACATCTTCTTTATGCTGCTGCTTAGCTGACAGAATTTCATCTGCATAAATGGGTGGAAAGTCCTTTCCTCACGTGTCCAACAAACTGGAGACAAAGTGCCTGCCAATGTTTTAATTTCTTTTCCATGTTCTGGTTAGAGAGTGAGAAGAATGCTTTCACTCCACAGTGTCATGAATATGGTAATCTATGGAAATCACAGAAAGCAGGTACTTAAGTTAAGCACATACTGTACTACAGGAATCCCTGATGAATTCAAGTCTATTCTGTTTAGAGAAGATGTTGTTGTCTATTAAGTGACAGACTGCCAGATGTTCGTGAAGTAGCACAGTAATGTGTATCAGTATCTTCTTTTCTTTACCCCAGAAGGTAACATTTTCTTTATCATCTATGTCATCCTGGCTTTTGATTGTAAATGTCTAAGCTTGCTTCAAATATTAACTCTTTTTTGTTTTATTGATGAATATTTCATGACTTCAGTACATTTGTAGAACGTAAGTCGTTGCTGCACTATAGTAAGCCTATAATCCTAAAATCTTTTCCCTCACTTGGTGTATATAAACCAAACATTTGAGTTAGAACATGAAGAATAATTCATTTCTGATTTGGAGCTAGATGAGAAAATTTTGGCAGTGTTAGAAAAATGATGAAGAAATAATTGTTATTTTAAATAACGTTTTTATCTGCACGTTCAAGCATAGTACTGTGTATCTCATGGTGAGGTCACTGAAATGTGTTTCCCTAGAAAACGCATTATTGTTCTGTTTAGTCTCAGAGTTACTGAAGGGCTGGGGGTTAGCTCACCCACTTTAAATAATCATGGTTTAAAGAGCAGGCAGAATAGTTGAGTAACTAAATGCAATGGTATAGACACACACAGCATGGGCAGCAGAGGTTACAGAACAAGTACATGTGCAGTAATTGCAGATTACTGAGACAGTGCTGTTTACCAAGCAAATAAAAGTTCCAAGAAAAAAAAATGAAAATAACTGAAAGGCAGAGCTCATTTTTTTTCTGAATAATTGTTGCGTTCTGTCCTTTATTTTGATGGCATTCATTAAAGGCACTGATGCCAGAAATGTCTCAGCTGTAAGAAACAGAGCCATGAGAATGTGTGAACCCTTTAACACAAGGGACAAAGTCCTTGTGGCTTCTTGCTAATACAGCTGTAGCAGCTCCAGGGGCTGCAACAACTGATGTTGGCCCAAGAAACTCTGTCAGGTGGAAACTGATAGATTGAAGTATCCTGTCCTCTGCATGACACATCTCCTGCCCACGTGCTGCGGGGAGGACTCTTGCAGACTCCGTGCTGGAGGTGCTGACATGAGCCCTAGTGCTCTGGATGGCTCCTTCGTGGTATGGGCTCTGACCATGCAGCGTATGGGACTGACACAGAGAAAAGCAGCTATGTAACAGGATTCAGCTTTGAATGCCTGAAAGAGTAAGAATGTCTAACAGACTGAGAATTCGCAGCTTCGCTTTTTCCATTGCCATACATAGTTTTCATTAGTTAAGCAGTTTACCTGTGGGGAAAGCTTGTGCAAAATATTCTCTCCATGTATCTATGAATATGAAAATGTGTGTTATTTGCCACCTTCAGAGGAACAGAATTCAGCTGTTGGTGTTATTGCTGGGTTTTTGTGTTTTTTTATTTTCCCAGAAGGAACACAAGCTACCTTGACATTGTGACAAGATTTTGTTGTTGTTACTGGGGCTGCTCTTGTTACTGGGACCTTGTGTTTTCTTTCTCTCTGGAAATGTTGGAGTCGTGTTTCACTGTGTTCTCTGAGAACAAGGAAGAAAGCAGATACCATTTCAGGAAACTTTATAGTAATCTTTCTGTTGTTGTTGTAAAGTTGCAAGAGGATGGAGGCAGACCACTGCTTGGAAATTGTAGCACAGTGTAAAGTATGTATGTGCAAGCATTACATATGCATGCAGTATGTAATAAGGATTCAATTATGTGCAGCCATTTTAAGCACACCAGACTTTAGAAAGAATAAATAAGGATTCAGAAGCAAGTGGGGGGAAAAAAGATTAAAATTGAAACTGCTTTCTCTGGAAAACTTTACACATCACATACAGAAGTTTTCCATGAACAAATGGAGGTTAAACATTACTAAAACCTTTGTACTGAGGACATATAAAATTACCTATACAAACCTGATTTAAATTCTTGTAGCTCCTGGGCAGGGCAACTGTCTACCTCACTTAAATGTTAATGTTTCCCTTATCTTATTGCCTTTCCATACCATGCTCCCACTTTCAGAGATCCTGCTTCACCTATTTTACTCTCCTCAAAGCTATTAATTTGTGTCTGCAATCTCCACACCTTTACTGTGTCTGAGGTAGTCACTTGGCTGTGTAGCCTCCCACGGTGCTTCTCTCTTAGATTTTTTCCTGCCTTGCTGTTTGTCTGCCCAGTGAGAAACCTTCCCAGATGTAGTCCCACCAAGGCAGCAGAGGGATTAAGCCCAGCTTTTCTGCTCATTTACAGAAGAAAGCGGCATTTGGGGAGGATAGCAAAACCAACCACAGATCAACTGCTCTTCATAGGAAGGGAGTAGTCAGCATGGATTTATGGAGGGGAAAATGACTGGCTTGGTGGATTGGAGGGCAGTAGCAAGGCTTTCAACTCTGCCTCCCATAGAGAAACTGGTGAAACCTCTGTAGCTGATGCTGCTCTGAGCAGGGAGTTGGACTGGATGGCCTTAAGACATCCTTTCCAATCTCAACCACTCCGTGATTCTGCCAAGGTAGTTGACCACCTTTTTCTTTCCATTCATTTAGAGAATTTGTATTTTCTCCTCCTTTATTCTGTCCTCTGAGGGAATGCTGTTGCTAAAGTGATTTCAGAGAAAGATCTATTCAGAAAAATAAGCCGTAGAGAAGAGTCACCTCTTGTTTGATTTCTAAAACACACTAGTGCTTGCCACTACATGGCAAAGTTTTGCTGTGACAATTATCCATCTATTTACATGGCTGTTAAATATGTGGACCTTAGTTTGGTGCATCTCCACTGCAACCAGTAGAGAGTATTTCAGCAGTGCAATCTGTACTCTCTTTAAGCAGTTCAGTTTGTCAGATATTTTTCAGTCTTTATTCTTGTTCTCACCTATTTTTGCTATGTGCAAGTAGAGACTTCCACACTTCAAAAACATAAAGTACATGAAATAAGACAATTAGGCTTCAGTTTCATTTCCAGATTCATGAGGGACGTTGTGTCACTTAAAATTGTTTACATGCTGGAAGTGCAAAAGAGGTATTTAGAGAATGAACACATATACACCTTCATACCTTAGTCTGGAGACAACACTCAAGTATAAAAGGAATGAGATAATTACATTTGATGTGGGAAATTTACACGTGAGAGAAACAGTATTTTTTTAATATGTTGCCTCATGGCTAATTGATACTGCTACCCAAAATGTCCATTAGCCAGTGATCCCTAGAATTATTTATGTAAGTTCTTCCTTTACCTTGTGACCACTTTTCCCTGAAAATCTTTTAATTAAAATTACTATGTTCTAGTGTTCTTTTTGCTGCCATCTCATTATCATATACTTCAAATCCACTGGAGTACTGTAGGAGGCTGTTGCTTATTTTTGGTTTATGATGGTACTTAACTGTGCATGGTGAGCTGACCCTGGCTGGATGTCAAGTGCCCACCAAAGCTCTATCACTCCCCTTCTTGACTGGACAGCGGACAGAAAATATAATAAAAGGCTCGTGGGCCAAGGCAGTTGGGTTGGTTAATCATGATTTTCATTTGGTGAATCCATGCTGACTACTCCTGATGACTTTCTTGTCTTCCCCGTGCTTAGAGATGGCCTCCAGGATCAGCCATTCCATCGCCTGTCCAGGGTTGGGGGTGAGGCTGCCTAGCTGGTAGTTCCCTGTGTGCTCCTGGTTCTTTTTGAAGACTGGTGTGACATTTGCTTTTTCCCAGTTCTCAGGCACCTCTCCTGACTGCCATGACCTTTCAAAGATGATCGAGATGGCAGTGATCTCTGGCAGTTCCTCAGTAGTTGTGGGTGCATCCCATCAGAGTCCATGGACTTGTGGATGTCAAATTTGACTAAATGGTCTCTAACCCAATCCTCCTTTACTAAGGAGAAGTCTTTCTTTCTCCAGACTTTCTCCCTGGCTTCCTGGGTCAAGGATTCCTGAGGGCTGGATTTGGAAGTGAAGACTGCAAAAGTGTTCAGTATCCCAGCCTCCTCTGCAACCTCTTGCAAGGTTCCTTTTTCCATTCAGTAGCAGGCCCACATTTTCCCTCGTATTCCCTTTGTTACAGATGTATTCCTGTTATCCCAGAGGCACTACCACCACTGCTGATGGGCTCGGCCCTGGCCAGTGGCAGGTCCCTCTTGGAGCCAGCTGCCCTTGGCTCAGTCAGACACAGGAGAAGCCTCTCCCAGAACCCCTGTAGCCCCCCCACTACCAAAACCTTGCCATGCAAACCCAAAACACTGAGCCAGCTGAAATCTGTGTCTTCTAACAGTAGATGGCATCCAGCCCCTTAGTAGCAGACAGGTCCCAAATAAGCAACCCATGACTACATCATGGAGACATACATGGATTTTTCCAGAGTAAGGATCAGATCAGTTTCCAAGTTAGAAATAAAGTCTGGGTCTGATGCCTGTTTCACTTCCCTGTTCACCAGCCTGTTCCACTGCTCAGGCTGCTTGCTGGTGTGCCCATAAAAATTGCAGCAATCTGAAGTGGAGGATTCTCTCTACTTTTAGCCATTAGGAAACAAGCACCTTTTTAGTTCATAATATGCTCAATTACCTTTAGATTGATCCATGAATAAATTATAATCAAAACAGACTTACTCACCTTAAAGCTCTCTGGCTTAAGGTTTCATTGTTGATTCATTAAGTTGTCAGTTCTCTATTGGCAGGGTAATGCTTTTTTATATCTGAATAGAGACAGGCTTAGTGGAAGATACTGTTATCTTTAAATGAGGAGGATTTAGGTTTTTTGGTAAGAACAAATTCATCAATGATGAATCCCTGGAGAAAGTACTGAAACAAAAATCACAATGTTGCTGAAGATTTATACAGTTCATCAGTTAAAAGGCAGCTTGTGGAAGTGGAGGTGGGGGGAGGATTTGGATTTTTGTTTTCTTTCTGTAAAATATTCCAGCAAAATATTTCAAGCTTCCAGTTTTGTGATAATGCAATTATAAACAATGAAATAATTCCACTTAATATATTTATTTAAACTCCATTCTTGATGTTATCCCTCCAGCAGAAACACACAGAATTATGTCTATATAGAGACAGATGGATACAAATAATGCAGCTATAGACATCACTGATACAGATATATAAGTAGACAAGAATTATCTAATTACTCTGCTTGTTGCAATCTTCTAAGCACTTGCTATGCTCCACATATTCATATTAATTGTTTTTTCTAGGCAGATGTTGATATGACAAAGATATCAGTGTATGGAGAGCTTAGTGACACTGGAATATATGGAAATTTAAAAAATAAAAGTACTGTATAAAGACTTCAAAAGCAAACAGAGTTAAACACACCCAGCTCTGAGCTTGTGCTTTCATTTGGAATTTTGTTGTTATATCCCCCACGTGCTTAGAAAGTTATCCCCTACAAAGAGGTATTTTAATTTTGAAATCTCTTAAATATCCATCTCTTCTGCAGCTAGTTCAACATTTTTCCACTTTTGCTAGATCCAGTAACACACTTCATTAAAATATTTTTTGCCATTTCGTATGGCCTTTGACTGCAAAATGTTTGAAACTGCAGCTCTGAACAATAAGCAGTCTCCTCAGCATTCCCTGTGTCTGTGCATTACTCATAAGGGGAACCATCAATAAGTCCTTCCTAAGCTCCTGAGGCTACATTTTCATGTATTATTTATTTCTATAGAAAAGATTGCTGGTTTTCAGTGTTGTTTAATGAAATTTGGGTTGGCTGTTTGTGAACTACTGGACCCCAAACACAAAATAACCAGGCCATTTGTGTGGGCACACAGTCACCTTCTGTGAAGTCAGTGGAAGCTCCTCATGTCTGTGCCCAAGCCTGAACCAAGACCTACGTGTTTCCTTAATTATCTTAAATTCCATTTAGCCAAGTTCTTGATGGAAAAACAGCAGTGCACAGCAAATATGCAGGTTGGATGGCAGTTTTCTAGATTAATCATAATTTATTTTTAAAAGATATGGATTATATGGTTTAATTTAACTGCACTCATGTCATTACAAAACATCTGAATTATGGAAATGAAGGCATTGCACACTTCTCAAAATGCCTGCTATACATTCCAGCTAGCAGCTATGTCAGATATAAAAATCTAAATGCTTCCATCTCAAAACTATGAAAATTAATTAACCTTTGTAATTCTCTTTTCACCTATACACAAAAATGGATTCTCTTTCCACACTTTTCCTTAGATCACCTATTTGATTTCAATATTCTCAGTGTTTCTGTCTGTAGAAATTAGGAGATTTGGCGTATATTAGGAGAACAGAAAAGTAACGGATTTATTCTGCAAAGATTTGGCTGGTGTTCCCAAAGATGATCTTCAATCAGTCAAGCCGTGAACAACTGTCTCCTCTCTCTACTACTTCAGTTAAAACCTCAGCAAAATTAGCTTTGCTACCTACTCTCCAAGTCAGCAATTCAATTCCTGGCCAGACAGGAAAGAATCCAAAAACGCTTTGTCATCAGGTCTCCTGCCCTCTCAAGCCAAAGCTGTTGGCATCAGCACATAAATTATGGAGAGGAAATAGTTCCTCCGTGACACAGCCACTACTTATTCTTAGCCAAAAATATATTTCTAATTGATTCAGCCTAGTAGACATACAAGAACACTTTTTATCAAAATTTATATATTTTTTAGAATTCTGCTAGAAGTTTTAGGTTTTCTAAAAGTCATATAGAGAATTGAGCTTATGTGTGTGTGCTTTAGAACCTATTGATTAGATTGGAATTAGACAAAGTCTTCCTTCTACTCATTTTGCTGTTTAAAATAATTCTGCTTTTGTTGTCTTATTTGACTTAAGTATGTAAGGCCACCACCTCACTGCTGTTTGCTGGAATTCTCAAAGCCTGATTTTAAGATGTCCTAGAACATTTCACGTACAGCAAGTGCCCAGAAAGGAAAGTTTGATGTCTGTAAGGAAGCCCTTGAACATGACATGCAGGAGCAAAGTTCCCATTGAACAGACGAAATAAGAGCCCTCTGCCGGGGGGCAAACTCAGGCTACCTCTACTTTGGGACACGTGGGATCTGCAGCACCCCCAGTCCTGCCTGGCCTCTGCCCGGACTGTGGCTGTCACCCAGAGCAGGGCTCAGCCCCAGCCGCGGGAGGCACCTCCTCTGGACAGCTCCGGGACACGGCGAGCCTCGAGCTGACTTGCTCTTAAAAATGTGTTGAGACCACAAACCAAGTCTTGGAAGCAGGGGAGCGTTTCAAGGACCTCACCCTCTGGCTGTATGCTCAGGGTGCCCAAAACCCAGCAGCCAAGAAAGCTTTTGTTTGTCATAGCAAGAAGCCTGAGGTCCCAAGGTTGGGTATTGTGACTGACGGAGATCATTGAGGAATTTTTCTCCTAAGGATTAGCAGAAGAGCAGGGTAACCTCTTCTGGATTTACTTCATTTTAAAAAATAATAATTTGTAAATTTTTAAATAATTTGGGGTTTAAAATTCACATTGAAATTCCCTCTTAAAAAATTGATAAGCACAGCAGTACTGTATCTTGTTGGATATGCTCTTTGAGGTTGTATTATTAGCGTGAATTAATGCCAGCAGCTGCTCAGGCTATGTATCCCCTGTTACTACCTGCTGGTTTCTGCAGTACTGCTGTAAGCTTCTGAACAGGCTTTAGTTAGGTGGATAAAATACTTCTGCAGAATAAGGAACTAGTTTCAGGGTAGGAAGGGTATCGTCTATTGCATCAAGCAAAAATCCATTTTTCTACCATTTTTTGCTCACCTAAATCTGTGGTTGTGGCACACTACAGTTGTCCATACCTCTGCTAGGTAAGCAAAAGGATATTTTTTTTTTTTCCCAGGAAAATGAGTGTTTTAGGAAATTTGATCCAGCTCTTTCATGTTCTTGGGTGAGACAAGAGTTTTGCAATTCAGTGAAATCTTCCTCTAGAGTTTGCTTAATTGGGTTCAAGGACTAAATGTTCCAGAAAAGATTGCAAGTGGGACGTAGAGGTAAATTAGGAGATTATAATGTGTTTCAGTTCATTTGGTGTTTGTTAGCCTTACTTTGACAGGTCAAAACAGCCTTCTGTTATCACACTGCCAAATACATGTTTGTAAGCTTTAAAAATATGTATTGATATATTCAGAGATTGATACAAATAATCTTAAATACTGGTGGAACCCTTCTAAGTAAACTGATAATTTTATGATACCTTTCCACATAATATAAAATAAAACAGAAATAAAGTTACACATTTGAATTATTTAACATGATACGTTTTTATACATAACCAAGTATGCAATGGGGAAATAATAGACTGTTGGATGCTGACCTGCAATTCAGCTATTTTTCTGCTGTGAGATATTAATATTTTAATATTCAGTATATATTTCCAAGTCAGATCCCAATGTTCATATTTGATTTTTATTCACTTCTTATTCTAGTGCAGTCTTACTGATTCCAATTTCAGCTTCCTGAATAAGAAGCAAGTTGCAGTCAGCATGGACTTAAGGTCTCACCCTTGGGATCAGACTCATCTTTTTACTACACCTGCTTACTGGTGTAATAATAATCCTGTTTACTGTTTTTTTTTCAGAAACTACCCAGTTTTGGGCCTTACCTGGAGCAACGCAAAAAGATAATAGCTGAGAACAAGATTAAACTGAAGGCACAGAACATGGCTGCTGTGCTTCCCGAGAAAAAGCACTTCGTTCCAAAGAAGCCCATTCCAGCAATCAAGGTAACAAAAATACATGCATGAGAAATGATAGGCAGTTGACATGCAGTCATTTCTAGCAGTTTGAGTTGGTTATTACTGCTTTTAAGCTTGTTAGAGGGCATCAAAGGCAACTCTTTGTGCAGACTTTCTAGCTTTTAACCAAAATCGATGGGAAATGATTTGTGATGTACATGTATAGGTATTTCCCTAATGTCATTTTTCAGAATGAAGATGTTCAGGCAATGGAACAGTAGTTGCAGATCAAGCAGGGGTTATGCCTTGAAGAACAAAGCAGAACTGTTTAGAATTTCTTTGAATGCTACAGTATGAGCTGTTTTGCATGATACCTTTTGATTACTTGCAGTGTGCTAAATGCCTCCATCCCTCGTGTAGGATCGATGGCAAAGGCTGGTGTTCAGTACATATAAAAGCTGTGTCATAGGTTTAGAGATTGAACTTTTAAAGCTGGAGAATGTTTGTCTAAGTAGCTGATCCACCGCCTACAATGAGTAAATGTCAAGGTAAAAATAAAACCTGTGACCCCTATCTACTGCATAATCCATACATTGAAGCTTTTCCCTTCCCTTAGGTAGTCAATAAATATCAATAAAATGAAACGGCATGAGCTAATTATTCTAGGTGTTCACTTTAGAGCTTACTTAAACTTCAATCTGAATAAGAAAAATAATTTTTTTATATCAGGATTCTCATGTAGACCATTTATAAAGCAATATGAAAATTATATCTGTTGACCTTGTTGACTGTCTTCTTCATATATGGGAGAATATCAGATATCTACATGATCAGACATGTAAGAATTCTTGAAAAAATAAGGCCAAGCATAAAATACAACATGACCTGTGACTCAAAAAGCCACGTAATTCCCAAGAGAATTTTGCAGTTTACCAGTATATCCAGTATTCCAAGCTAACTGGTAGGATGGCAAAACCAGACAAGGAGAAATTTTGAATCCTCTTCCTGTTTAAGTTAATTAGTTTGCCACTTCTGGAGACCTCTCTCAGATTTTTGGACTGCTTATTTTGGTTTACGTCATGCTTTTGAAAATCCTTCCCCTCCTCTTGTGCTGAGGTTCCTTTCTATATATATACAAAAAGTTCCAAAGAACAGCAATCTACTCTTTTTTTCTCACTATGATGAACATTTTCAAAGCCTGCTTGACCTCAGAGGTTTCATGGTTCTGTTCTCCTTGCAGGGAGAGTATTGATGTAGGGAAAAAGAGAAAGAAGAAGCAACAGCCAATAACTGCATTTTCAATGAGATAGCTTGCTTCTGAAAACAGCAGAAAACCAAAAAACTGATACCATCCGAAAGCAAATAAACTGAATGAAGGGGAAAGTTTAGCAAGAGGGAAAAACTGACATGAAGACTAGAAAAAAAAACATTAGAAAATTGAGGTCAGTAATTTATCATTCCTAACTCCAAGCAAAAAAGCAAGAAAAGATCCAAGTAGTAGGAGATAGATTAAAAAGAAGAAAAGAGACCCTACTGCAGGGAAGAGGAAAATGAATTCCCCCAAACACAAACTTTTGTTTGCATAGATATTGAATACTTCTGAGTGGTGTCTGAGGAGCTTCTCAGCCAGGGAAATCAGGTTAGCATCTTCTCCACACCTTCAGTTAAATGTGACTGAAGCAATTAGGAGAAGATAGGCATTGCCAAAGCTGGCTCGGGGCAGTCTTTCAGTCTCATCATCTCTTTAGAAGGGAATGCTTTAACCATAGTGACAAAACCAGCAGTGAGAGGTGTTGTGTTGGGTTTGCCTGGCAAGGTTTGATAGAGGTGGGGCTACAGCTGATGCCTGAGGTTTTAACTTTTATATTTTTCAAGTTCTGTATTCCCAGTGTGTAACTCTGCAGTGTCCTGCAGCCTGGGAGCTGCTGCTCTCTCATGCTGAGACAGACAGAACAAAGCCTCTCCAGGCTGCTCTCCAAGGACACCCAGCCCGTCCTAGGCCCAAAATGTGTAACGCAGCACCTTGAGAAGGGGGGCAAGCTGAGGGGAAATTCCATCATTAGCTAAAGTTTAATTGGTGAAATTATGCTGATATGCAAATGGACCAAACCTATAAAAGTGTGAAGAACTCGTGACTCGGGGTCCATCTTGGGTGTAGCCTTTGGCCTGCCCAGGGTGTGCCTTTGAAGGCCTTTCAAATAAATATCCACCTTTATTCCCTTACTCCTGTCCAGTCTCTGTTTCTAGGTTGGCCTCTTTAGGCATCACAGGGCTGGCTTCTGTGAGGAGCTGCTGAAAGCTCCCCAGGGTCTGACAGCCACTGGTAGCCAGCTGCAGAACAGAACCACCACTGGCAAGGCCAAGCCCGTCGGCAGCGATGGCAGTGCCTCTGGGATAATGTATTATAAAAGGGGGAAAAACAGCAATTTCAGTCACAGAGAGGAGGGAGAATATGGCCTCATCAGGAATCTGCTTGATAGAGGACCAGGAAATAAACCCCTGGGGAGGGAAGAGAGGCCCAAGCAAGCTCGTAATAGTCAAGAATCACCTCTTCCAAGCTCAGGAGTGATGCATCCCAACAAAGAGGAAGTCAGGGAAAAATTCCCAGAGGCCTGCAGGGATGAACAGTAGCTCCTGGACAAACTCAGACACAACAAGGAAGCCCTCAGAGACCCACCAAGATGATCAAACAGCAGGAGCACCTCTCCTATACAGACAGACTGAGAGACTTATGGTTGTTCAGCCTGGAAAAGAGAAGGCTCTGGGGGCACTCTAGAGCCCATTTCAGTACCTAAAGGAGAGATAGGTGCCCTTGAAAGAGCTGTACCCCTGCATTGGCTGGTTGTATTTTTAGAGGGTTGCTACAAATTTCCTGATGCCTCCCCAAAATTTTCTCATCAGTCTAATCGGTTGTTGGGTTGGTGATATGTAAATTCCAACATTTATGTAAATTCCACATGCTGTCAAATTACCATTTATTTGTCAATTTAAAACCCCTCTGTGATTATCCAAAATCTAATTTATTTTTGGATGTCTTTTCCCCATGGCTTTTCTCTTTATTTTCTCTATTTTTCAATATTAATTGAAACCGCGTAGTTTGATATTCGGCAGAGTTGTTTATTCTTTTCTCACTTGTCTGTAATATCAGAAATTGTGCTGTATGTGGATATGTGCCCTGGATCTTTTCAGCTGCAGCTTTGTACAGCTCCCACAGATGTATTTGCCTACCTCAGGTTACCTCCTTATTACTTTAATTTCTTTCCTTATATGTTCCTGTGTTTTCTTCCTAATAATTTAGTGCTTTGTCCTTCAGGGCCTATACCACAATATTCAGTCACCATTTATCTGCTTATTTTATTCCTTCCTTTTTTTATTCCAGAAGTCTCGCTGTAGAGATTGTTTGGTAGTTCAAACATTCTGGCATAGCTCTCTTAGCTAGGGCATGACATGCTGTTCCACCTGCTGGAAAAATATCCACAGAGATCCTCAAGCTTAAATTCCTTGCGTTTGAAATATTTTTCACCCTTGTTTGTACAGATACATTTACATGGTCTTTTGCACATACATAATATGCAAGTCTTTTCTTGCTGATGTCTAAGCACCCGTCTAAAAGCCAGCACTGTGGGAGAGGCATTTAGCCACATTTAGTCCAGTGCTAAATCTCTAAAAGCCTCTTGAGAGGTGAGGAATATTGAAGTAGGGACAGCGCTATTTTGCCATTGTACCATTTGGATCCTTCCTGGCATGGATCTGTGTGGTTTAACATGAGTAGTTTTACCTTGTGCCTGCCTGCCTAGAAAAGGCCATATTGTACTTCAGCATAAATGTGGAGACGTCGCATATTTCAGGTGGAGCTATGCATGTTTCTCACCTAAGTTATAGGACTCTAAGCCTGCTTCTCCCAAGTATTTACTCCAACAAGAATCACAGAAATAATCTCCCCTGCAACAGCCCATAATGCTCTTGTCTCTCCTGTCCTGTCCTGTCCTGTCCTGTCCTGTCCTGTGATCAGGACAGTTCCATGAGCTGTCAGTGGTGTCTCCTACCCTGTTTTCTCTTGCAGCTTTCTTTAATCTAGAACGTACCTGTTGGCAAGATCAGCAAAAGTTACTTACTTTGGTTAGCTGCTTGTCAAACTGCATTTTTTCACTGTGATAGTACCTGTTCATCTAATTTTATAAAATATCTACAAGTTCCTTGGATTTTCTTTAATTTAGTTTAAACAAAAACTTGATCAACTCTAGAGTCTTCTGGTTCAAATCTTTTCCTGAAACACACTCAAGCATATTAAACAGCTTCATAAGTAAACCAGAAAATTGAGACACTTTGTTCTGCTAATATTTTACCTTTTCTGAACATTGATCATTGTATTCCAGCCCTTTATTTTTTGCTCTGTTTAGCTACTTCATGGCTAGTTAATTTCAGAGCTCTGTTGTGTCACAGGCCACTGTCAGAGGCCTTGTCAAACATTAAAATTACTAGGGGGGTTGGGTTTTTTTGTTTCTGTTTTTGTTTGTTTTGTTGGTTGGTTGGTTTGGTTTGGTTTTGGGGTTTTCTTTGTTTTTTTGGATTTATTACTTCACAGTCTTCATAAAGAATTGTGATCGATACACAAAGCATAATTTTCATTATAGAAATCATACTAACTTATGTCACAAAGGTTCATGTAAGTGGACAACACTCGCAGGCATACAGTGTGATTTTTTGGGATTATCCTGTGCACAGCCAGGAATTGGACTCAGTTATGTGGGTCCCTTCCAACTCAGTAACCGTATGATTCTATGATTTGAATTATTTTATAAGTCCCACTTTAGCTAGTACTGCAACTGCTACAGTGAAAACAAGGCTTAGAGGTCCCCAAATCTCAGAGTACCTTTAGAAGCCTTTTTTAAGTATTGGCAAAGCATCTGTAATCTTTCAAGAAAAGTTAGTTTTATGTATTTTTGTTAGCTACTTTACTGTAAATTGACCTTGGTCATGTACCCTCAGCTTCTGGTGACTTTTTATTCTTTAATCCATGGTTTTCTTTCTAACATTTCTTCTTTTCATCTCTTGCTCTCTGACCATACCTCACCTTTATTGCCCAAAAAGATCAGGTGGAAGGCAGGTACCTGCTTAATGTGTGTTCCCTTTGAACTTGCTTTATGACATGCAGTATCTGCACTGTGTATGGCTTTCTGATGAGGGGCCCGTGATGTTCAGCATCTCTAGAACACATTGTGGTCTCTTACAAAAGCATCTGCATGAAGATGGACACAGCAGGTCTACAAGAACCAGAGCCGAACCATTAATTGTGTTTGCAAATATAGGTTTACTAATATGATGACTAATGTAAAGCTAATCACCATAAAATGTTTGCTACCTTAACATTAAAATGCAGCTATTTCAGAATTACAAAAATAATATCCTGCTGAACAGATCTTCTCCTTGTGTATACTCAAACCCACATCTGCTTTGCTTAGTGACAAAAAGAATGTTTTTTCTGTATTCATTAGTAACATAAAACTAATGGATTCTGCTCTGATTCTCTCCATAGCAACTGAATTCCCTGACAGTTCCAGTTGCAGGACTACATTCCTTTCCCAGTTTTTTCAGTATGGTTTTGTTGAGAAGAGGAGGACAGCACAACAGTAATCAAAAAGAGTACTCTAGCTCCCTGCTGTCGCAAAGGTGCAGCTTAGGACCAAATTTAACTTGCAGTTTTGTTTTGGTTTTGTGGGGTTTTTTTTTAATTGTTGCTGGTAATGCATAAGCCAGAAAGAACACAGCTTGACTTTCAGAACCTGGCTTCTGTCTGCAGGTCTGGCAGTTGGCAAAAAAAACCAAACAATTAATCTGTAAACAGTGCAAATTTGATCCGGAGGCCATTGAGATACACCAAGGGTGGAATCCTGTAGTGCCATTTTAGACAGTTGCTTTTTGGAGTGAAACTGCTTTAAACAGGGAAAGCTGATTATTTCTTGCTGCGCTGTTTATTTTGTTCCAAGCATTTATGATTTGGTGAAAACAAGAAGCTCTGAGATGCTGTAAAAGAGTGCACCTGCAGAACATCTTTTAAGTACCATTGCCTTTTTAGCCAATAATATCTTGAAACTTTGCAAATGAATAAAGATACAGTTTTTGCTTGAGAGAAAGAAGTGATTAAAAGACACAACACCAATGAGTGTAAATGAGCAGTAAATCATTGACACAGTCTTTTGAAATCACTTTCGGTCTCTAAAGTGCCATCATGCTCTCTATTTGGGATTCTGAGTCCCCAAAAGTGTATTTTTGTGATTTTGTGAGAAGTGAGACTTGGTTAAAAATGCAGAAATCACCATGCCTTATGCATTGTTTTCATTATTCCCTTTGTAAGCTTGTAGCTGGAAAAATCAATTTTGATCATGTTGTTTCAAGCAACCATTTCCTGAGCTATCTAATGCTACCCTAAACCTCGGACTGTCTCCCCCCTCTCCTCCAGCTGTTTCCCTAGAAGGGCATTAACCACCTCATTCCTTTCCTATTTAAAAAACCTTCTCTAATTTCCAGCTTTGAATTTATTCATGGCTGGCTTATAATCATGTGTTCTTGTGCCAACATTGTCATTTAACTTAAATAGCTCTTTTTCCTCCCTGATATATATAGATATATAGATATATAGATATATATGTATATATAATATACATTATATTCCTGCTCTGCCATCATCTTCCTAGGCTAAACATCCTGTAAGGTTCTTTTTGTCTTCTCTCACAAGCAAGGCACTCCATTCCATGGTTATTTGAGTAGATTTGAGTAGCCCGTTTCTGCAAGCCACTTGAGCTCTGTGGGTTTTGTGAACATCCAAACAGCATTTAAAGAATACAAATGTGAATCCAGAAGCTCCCTGAGAAAATTACCTATGCTTTTTAAACATGTGCTTTTTACAGACTGAAAAGCTCTTCGCTATCAGGAATCTCCCCCTGTTGATGCTTTTGCAACACAGGCAGGCAGTGGAAAGCTACTTAATTGTATGTTGCACGGGTTTTACATCATTTCTTTAAATTCTTGAGCACACAGCTCATCAGTTGCAGGCGACATGCATTTTTGGCAGTGGAATGTTTGGGGGCTGTATACACACACGAGAGGCTTAAGAATACTTAGTGCTGCTGGGGGCAGTAGATCACACACAGACACATGTATTTTGAAACCTGTAGCAGGTTGAAAAGACGAGGCTTGTCAACAGACAAGCCTACATGAGAGCTGAAACAAGCTGGAGCTGAATTCTACCCCTACAGTATTTCAGCTGACACAGAAGACTGCAGACACATGAAAACTGCTGTAAATCCAGTAAATCCATGAATGCTTCTGAGTAAGAACTGGTAGTAAAAAGATGGGGGTGTAAGCAGTTCCTAGGAGATCACATTTGATTTAGTTACTGTAGTTCATCAGAGGAGTCACAGTGAAGGGCTCCGTGTTCAACTCTTGTTCTAGTAAAAAGTATTAGCTGAAACACTTCCATAGTAGTTAATTGACCTTTTACAGTAGTTTAAGCAAACAGATTTTAGTTCAAATTTGCAGTGAATTTGGGCCATGCACAAAATCAGCTTGCACAGCTCAAGTGATGAGTGTTAATTCATTAAGCTGTGATAACTTGCTCACAATCATCTGTCCACGCTCATCATGCTGCCTTTAGCAATGTGCCATAGCTGTTTTATGCTGAAAGAGCATTAATGTTCTCTGCATGTTACTGAGAACTGGAAGGCTTTTAGCATTGAATGAATGCAACCAAGGTATTTCACATGGCAGCAACTATGGGGTTTGGCAGAGAGAAAACATTTGAGTGTTTTTGGAATAAAGAAACATTACAATTTGCCAGTCTTTCTTCCTGGGCATAGGATTTGGTTGAATTTTCTACCTCAACAGTCACTCGGAGCAACTTCATAGATCCTAATACTGCATCCAGTGAACCAAGAAATTTGTCTCTTTGCATAAAGATACTTTTGTACAAGTGCTGAAGACCAGGTAGACCTCATTCTTTCAGAAAGTACTGCTGGGTTTGCAAATTCTTAGCAGACTAGGAACACAAGGTTGGACTCATTTCTGCATTTAATTTATGTAGCAGAGCTTTCCTTTTTGTGGTATGTACCCATGTGCTGCACTGCCATACACCTTTTGCAGTGCTGATGTGTGTAAGATTGATGCCACAAGTTCCTCCCTGTGAAGTTAACAGATCTTGTAGGATTAGACCCAGAGCTAACTTCTGTACAGTATTTGCAATAAACTGATGATCACGTCATTTGTGCATCTTGCTAAAGAGAGAAGAGCTGTTATTGTTCTCTCTCAGTTTTTTCTTCCTTTGCTGTGAGTTCTTAAATCTGTGCTAGTGAGAAATGACCAAAGATGATCTGATTGTCACTCCTGTTTTACATTCCATTTTGTTCCTTGAAGTTTCACCCGATCATGGCAAAACAACAGCACATGCAAAATCAAGTACTAAATGTGTAACCTATTTGCAGAATGTGTTTGTACACAATGTATACTTCTAGTACCGCCTACATTCAAAATGTGTGGAAGATTCTTTGTATTTTACAGGGGATATGAAGGTCAGCCTCTTGGAAATTTATAAGAAAAATCCTAAACATCATCAAAATGCATGGCCAAACTTCCATGTTAAAGTACTAGAGAGCGCTCCAGTGCAGCTATGGAGACTGCCTAGGTATCTTATAAATGAGTCGATAACTTTTTTTTCCCCCCAGGATGTAATTGGAAAAGCACTGCAGTATATTGGAACATATGGTGATCTGTGCAACACAGAGCAAGTTGTGGCTCTGATTGACGAGGAAATGTGTATCAACTGTGGCAAATGCTACATGACCTGTAATGATTCTGGCTACCAGGTAAGAGCACAGCTGTAATTAGCAGAAAGGCACGATGAGTTATCTTTCTGCTGCTGGGAAGAAAGAATTCACCTTCTGTTAATGAGCAGGTGGCAAAAACAGATGCCTAAAATGTTGAATTCAAAGCCCATCATGCTCCCAGGCTCTGGCTCCCAAGCCGTGCCAGAACACAGCTGGTCCTGGGGGGCTGCACAGACCACGTCCCTGTCACAGGGCCCTGACTGCAAGTGGGGTTCCTTTAAAGAGGAAGAAAATGAAGGAGCCCCAAGTTGAATGGCAGTAAATGTAGTTCTTGATGGTTTTCAAGTACATGAGGGAGAAAGGGAAGAACGCATCCCTTCCCAGCAGGGGGATGCAGGGACACAAGGGCTGGTCTTATTGCCAAACACTTTTTAAGAAACCCAGTTCTTGTTCCCTCAGAGTAACCAAACTAATTCAGTTTTCAGGCAGATGGGGTTTTGTTTTGATCTTGATTGAGTTACAAATCCTTTCTCCAGGATAACTGCCAGGGTTTAGAGCAGCAGGTTGAAGTTTGCAGAAATCACTGTGTCCAGAAAATGGCCCAATTTTGAGCTGAGGCTCCTGTTTGCAGCGAAGTATTTTTCTGATTGCTCAATATGGTAGCAAGCTGTATGAAATATATCAGCAGGCCCACTGGAGCTGATGAACTGGTCTGTGGTAAAAAAGGCAGTACAGGAGGGCTCATCTTCTTTTAGAAAACCAAAATATGGTCTAGCATATCTTTCATGGAATCCAATATGCAGCAAGCAATAATTCCTACATTAATTTTTCCATACATATTAGTTTGAGAAGAGCTTGTCAAAAACAAATACTTTAACTGACCACCAAGTCTCCTCTGGACACCATGAGTTTTTGTTCCTCTTTAATTCAGTCTGATCAATAATAGGTCTGATGACTTGAAATACATAAAGTCACAGAAAGAAGTCTTCCATTGAATATCAACTGCAATTGAAACAAGTATGTCAGAGCAAAGGTTTTTTCCACTGATACAAGAAAATTAATACTGTATTTATAACAAAATAGATTACTACAGTAGCCTTTTAACTTTCTAAATTTCTTCTTGACATTGCAATCTTCACCTCTTCCCCTTCCATCAGATTTCTCAGGAATATTATATTTTTCATATAACCCTTAGAGAGCAAAAGATTGGGTTTAGCTTTAATAAATTTTATTTTCTGTAACTGGAAAAAAAAATCAGCAGCAAAAGAACCAAAGTTTAAACCCCTGGAAGGTTTTCTAAGCACAAAAGAAAGATGCTTTTTCTTATTTAATTAAGGAAATTGAAAAGAAATTAATTGAACAGAATTGCAAAGGAATTCTTAATTGCAAATAAATCAACAACAACCCCCCTCACCTTCAAAACAGCATCTGCTTTATGCTTCCCTTTGTTTCCGAAATATCCATGCTGCTCTACACAGCTGTCACCTTGTATGACTCCAACAGAAAAGCTTTCCTTAATTTAAAGTCAGCACTGTAGTCCTGACTTCCTCTCCCTCTTTGAACTCCCTTTCAAGATGTGCATTGTTGTTAGGGAGAAAGAAAGGAGTCCTCCTTAAATACTCACGAGGCAGAGCTCTCTTTGTGCTCAAGCTAAAGTAAAACTCAGAGATCCAGGGCAGTTACTACAGACTTCGTGCCCTTGCTGGTTGCTACAGCAACTTCTGTGCCTTCCTCGTACTGAAACCCCAAATGCCTCAAGTCTGCCTTTGGAGCCAACCTGCAGCAGCACCAGCACTTCCATCACCTCCCTGCCTCCCCAGATGCTGACAGTGGTCAGGGAGATTTGCTAAGGCACTGCTTGTTTGCCAGAGTTCAACTTTCAGGCCTGATTTTCCCTCCTAAACTCTTCAAAGCAGATATTCAGTGTTTTCGGTGCTTTTTAAAATTTTTTACTTTTCTAGTCTTGCTTCTTAGATATTGACACTTTTGCGGTTGTGTGATGTTTTTGGTTTTGCTTTTAATTGCCATTTCCATTATAACCACGAGCTTATATCATTGAGACTGCAATTGTTACTCCACATTCAAATACACTTATCACCCTAATTGGTAATGAGGATTCACTGCATGGAACGTGAGAACTAAAGCAAGCTCTGCCTGCCCCAAACTCTGATATTCCTTTCAAAGATTTGCAAAGGAAAGTAATCACATGAGGTACAATGAGCTCTGTTTTTCTCTACTGTTTATTAAGTTAGATTGTTTATGCTGTGCTGCCAGTAAAATCAAAAGAATACCTTGTGATGGGCATTGTGCTGAAGGTGATCTGGTGTCTCCTCTAAACCAATAACCCCAGCACGCTGACGTCTTAGGAAATATTTCCTTCACGTGAAGGAGAAATACCCTCTGGGAGTTTAAATATCATGGAGCAAACTCCTCCTTTTGTAACCAGCCGTTGTGACCCATGAGCATTTTGCGAGGTGTAATTTGGCCCACCTCTCTAATTTCCCAGTGTCTTGAGAGGGGGCTGTTTTGTTCCCTGCCAGTGGAACAGTTGCTATAGCTGCAGTGCAGAATCACACCAAGATGTCTCCAAGAGCTGTAGCGCAGGAAATGCAGGCACTAGAACGGGAGCAATGCTGACCTTTTCTGTGCGTGCCATCAATAATGTTTATTCCCGGTCGCAGGCTATCCAGTTTGATCCCGACACCCACCTTCCCACGGTCACTGACAGCTGCACAGGCTGCACCCTGTGTCTCAGCGTGTGCCCTGTTATCGACTGCATCCGCATGGTTTCCAGGACGACCCCCTACGAGCCCAAGCGCGGGCTGCCCTTAGCCGTGAACCCCGTGTGCTGAGGAGCCCGGCCCCACAGCTCGTGGCAGCTTCACACTTGTTTGATGCCATTGATTTGCTTTCTAATTAGTCCTCGCAAACCTGCTCGCATAAAAAAATGTAACACCGATAGCTGTTACAATGAACGCTGCTTGCCAATTACCATTTTTGTAACAATTAAGTTTTGAAATTACAGAAAGGTGGTCGTGGCTGTCAGCGGTCCACTATTTGAAGTGTAACTTTCTTGTTACAATCCATGCTGTGATTTCAAAACTTCTCTATAGGCTCTTTAATCTCTGTGTATTTTCTGGCTGGAAATATAATTAAGAAAGCATTTTTAATGAACCACAAATCAATGTACAAGCTAACTGTTTTCAAGGAGAGCATTTTGTAATTAAACATTACATTTAGTTTTAAAAGAGTTTCTTAGAAGATGTAATTAACTACATAGCATTCAAACAAAGCGATGTGGCTTCTATTTTTCTATAGACAGAAATGAAAGAGAGTTTAAAATAGGATTTAAGAACTGGATTAATCACTTTCAACTACTACAACATATGGTAGTGTATTTTTATAATCCTTTCTAATTCTTTTTCACACTAGTCACTTTATAGAACAAATTTGCTTTGCACTGACACATGCTGGACTCTTCAGATCTGTGTGTTGCATGGGTGGTTTGATCATTACTTTCCCCCCCTTAGTGAACAAATAACATCTCTCTGCAAACAGTTCAAATGGCATATTAGGAAGTACAGGTTGCGTTTCAGGATTCTGAGAAGCAACAACATTTTTTGCTCCAAGCTCATCCTCTAAATAACTTTTTAATTGTGCCAATTAATGTTCCAGAATGTACACGTTTCAGGTCAGAGATCTGATTGCGTGCAAATGGACCACACACCCTGCAGGCTGCGTTTGCCAAGCACAGACACACAGGGCAAACTGGCAAGGTGATTTCCCCCAGTGCTGGTTCTTCATACTTAGTGGCTGCATATAGTTCTAGTAGTTTCACAGCCAAAAATAAATACAGATTCATCTGTCTTACTAAACAATATCTCAATTTTAATTCATTTTTCACTCACAGTAGGAACTTTCTAATATGAACATATTGCTGTCTGCTTTACTCCACTTAAGAATATAAAGCCTTTAGTTTCATAACAATAATAAATGATCTATCAGTTCAATTTCTTATACCATATATTGTGAGCAGCAAAAGCTTTGATTAAAAACATACCCTGCCTTTTGTTTCGTGATTTATGAATTGGACACTGAATTATAAATAAATGTTGAAACCAACTTCAGTTTGTTTGTGATTTTTCTTTTTGCGTTTACTAAACAGATTTTTTTTTTTTTGTAGAGACTTGTCAGTTGGTGTCTCGTGATCTCTAAGATTCACTCCAGGAACCATTAATGAATTAATTCACATGTACATTATTCCATTGATTGCCTACAGTGCAGAATGTATCATGCTCTTTGCCCCTCTCTGGCACCTCTTTGTCTACCTGTGACTTCCCTTCCTTTTGCCTTCCTTCCCCACATACACGGGGTGCACAAAGTTGTAAATTTGAACATTTTCAAATGTCATTTCATTTAGTGTCCTTGCTCCACCAACACTGTTTTGCTGGTGCTTTGGGCTTGCTTGGCAGGCTCAAGCCCAGTGTCTCCACTAATAGCTCTCTCTTCATATTTTAATTTTCCTATTTATCATTGTGGATGTTTCTGACTCAGATGAAACAGGAACAGACAGTGATACTGCTTAGAAAATACTTGCTTGCAACTTCTTTAAAGCTCCTAGTCTTGCAGAAGTTTCTTATCTAACATGAGCTACTGTGGACTCACAGGAAGAACAAGTTGTTTTGTTTATGTCTGTGACAAAGTTTGGAGAGTCTCTGCGTGTACTGCTTGTCCCTCTGCCGAGGAACTGCCTAACAAGCAGCATGCCCTTGAGTGGGGCAGAAAAAGACATCAAAATCAGATCGTCTGAAAGCAACATTTTATGTTCCCAGGCAGCAGATGCAAGGAAAAATAGCTGTCTTCTCCCAGGCTGTTACCATGTACTTCTTATTCTGCGTCCTGCCTACCACGAGCCCTGCGGGTGAGAGGGGCTGTGTCACCTGCGACTGAGCCTCTCCAGCTCTTCTCTTCTGCATGCCCAGACCTGATTATCTTACTGTCCTGAAGCCATCACATCTGGTAGTGTGGCTTCTTTTAAATACAGGACATTGCCAAGAGACCTAATTTAAGTATCTAAGCACAAGAACCTGATAAATGTAGCAGCAAAATTAGAGCTTTTCCAAGGATATTCAGTAGTCACAGGACATTCAGTATTCCGCAGTGGCTATAAAGTAATCTTTGGAGAGGTAAAGGCATTCTTTGTGAATCAAGACTATAATCAAGATTATAACTTGTTTACTAAAGAAGGAACAATGGGTTATGTTATAGAGGCTTCTTACTACCCACCCTCTCCCCCACTCTTGTTCTGTCAAGTCCGTTAACAGTTTCAGGAAATGCATTCCCAGATGCATTTGTTTCTAACTCTGACAGTCGGCAATAAATCTGTGTGTTGGAGGAACTCGGAGAAATAGCCACATTTAGGTCTCCTGCAGGAATGTCTTAAGTCATCAAGGTAAGGTGAGGTGTAAACAGGCAGGGGAGAGAGCCACAAAAGATATATTCCTGGGGTTTGTATGTTTTTCACATTGGTCTTGGGGAATCCATCCTATTTAGTGCAGTTAAGACCCAAGGAAACAAATCAGAAAAATCTGGTCAGGTCTGCAAATTCTGTAGCCAGTTATTAAAAAAGAGATATGAATTTTCAAAGTGTAAGAGGTTCCAAATTAAGCTCATGTATTTCAGTGATTTAGTTGCACATTTAAGGAATTATGTTTTATTAAAGACATGATGGTTGACATCCTCTAACCCTAGCCCTTGCAGTTTTTAGACATTTTGTGCTATTGATTATTATCATAAAATACTGTAAACTATATTTGACAAATTAAATTATGATAGAAGTGCCATAGCTCATCCTCCAGGAGCACATTCTTATTCATATCATATTCCTGAGCAGAAAAGGCTCCCCATGTTTAGTGGATGTTCTGCAGGCCAAGAATTACTTGAAAAAGCTGCCAAATACGCTTGTGTGAATCCCAATGCACCCATACATGTTCATTGGAAAAAAGAGATGTTTTGCCTTGCTAACAGACTATACAGGCATTTTGGGTTTTGGCCTCTAGGATGAACTGACATGATGTTTCCAAGGCACTGGATTGGCAACATTAATAGACACATTTGAAAAATCACACAGGATTTTTTAAATATATAATTTCCTGATTTAAAATGGAATATTAATTTCATCTCATAGCAAAATTAAAACTAGTCTTTGCATGAATCTGTTGGGCAGCCTGTGTCTCCAGTGTTGAAGTGCTCCTTACTCGGATACTTTACCAATTGCTAGAGGAAGCCTTTTTAGCAGCCATGCATTTGCTCAGTTCATAAAATTTGGCAGGAGCAAAATGTAAGTTACCCATCTAGAGTTGCTGCTCCTCTTTGTTGTGTCCTGGGGGACACAGAGCTCTGGGAGAGGTGACTTGGCAGCCACAGAGTGGCTTAGTGCCATTTCTGCAGCCTCCCCACCTTCCAGTGCCTACCCTGTCACCTTTGGCCCCTCCAGCTTTGTTGTCTTTAAGCCTTTTGTCTCAGGGTGGCAAAAGCGACTGCTAGATTCAAGGCAAATTATCCAAACCCCAGCTGAGTGCCATCAACCTCATGCCTTATTAAACCACTTTGTTTAACACAATCCAAGACTATAGCCTTAGAAATAAAATGTTAAGCACAGATATTTCCTATCAATAAGATCTCGCCAATGCATTCTGTATGTATGTTTCATTATTTATCTACTGTAACATGGGGTTGGACATGTTGTTAAAATTTTATATTTTTCAACGTTTCCTAGTAGAAAATATTTTTTAGATAAAATATTTATTTTATTGGCAGAGGTTTCCCTTCGCCAGGCAGCTCCACTTCTTTGATGAACTGTGGAAGATAGGTTTTCATTGGCAACATCTGGCAAGCTGGCAGACACTCTCAGCAGCTGGATTGGTAACTTCAGATTTGCTTCTGGGTCTTTCGTATAATTAGTCTGCTTATGGACCATCTGGGTTGCTTTGTTTTTGCTGTTGCCATTTCCTTTCTTTTCTGAGAAACTAATCTTTCCAGTTGTTACTCTGGGAGATCAATTTTTAATAACTCTTCCTCAGGTTAGTCTGTTGGGTCTTGTGCAAACGTCCATGCTGGCCTTGCCCAGGAGTAGAGATCCTGCTTTTATCCCTTCTTTCTTGGAGGTCTGAATCTGACTACCATGATTTTTGTGATGTGGGAGCAGATCTTCTCACTGCTATCAAGCAGTGAAGCTGGAGGTCAGCTTGGCAAGTGAACACTTACCACTTCTGCACAAAGAAAGCCCTAAACAGTCCAAATTTTAACAGTAAACACACACGTGCACTCTCTCCTTTTCTAGCTTAAGCACACTAAAGTTACCACAAGGAAATGCAATTGTTCCTTTTCTGTAAAAGGACTGCAAGTTATTGAGCTTTACCATGACACACCTACCTGGATGCTGGGGCAGTGTAAGGGAATTAGCTCGGACTCAGCCCTGAGCAGAACCAAGTCCTTTCTGCTGTGGCCCAGCAGCTGAACACTGTAGCCATTCATTTTATCTATCCCTTGACAAATGCTAACAAACCTCTGAATTATTGGGGTTTCTTGTGGTGCTGTAGAAATGCCAAGCCTCCCACATACCCTCAGCACTGCAGTGCAGTAGGTGCAGGAGGACTCCTCGTGCTCTGCAGGGAGCTGCCTTTGCACCTCATGGCAGGGACATTACAGCATTGCCTTCGAGGGGTGGAGGTTACACAGAGCTCACCTGTCTGCATTGCATGGGCCTTTCCACATACATTGGCAACCAGGATCCTTAAGGGCAGCAAGCAGTTTAAAGCTGTTTCTCATCTGGTTTTGAGGTACTGTGTAAGGGTCAGGAGAATCTTAATAAATTATTTTCATATACGTTGACTGAAGCAGTGGCAGCCATTGATCTGCCTTGTCTTTTTGTAAGACCAAACAGTTTACTTCAGCACAGGGATACAGTTAACATTGCTCCTCAGTGTTTCTGCCTCCAGTGGTGAGCTCTCCTTTATCACATTTCAGCAACAGGCGAGCAGTATCAAGTGCCTCCAGTCACCAGCTCACACTCACAATTGCTGATTAGAATCACATGCCACTGACTGGAGCTAATTATCATCCTAAAGGACATTATTCTCACCTGTTTAGTCTAGAGACTGCTTATCATCACAGCTTTTACTTCTGCCTGTTGCAGACACGTTTAGGCCTCAGCATTGAAAGCTTCATATTCAATTGTTGACAAATTATGTTTCTCAGGAACATAACTGCCATTATCATGCAAATCAGGTGGCCTGCAGATAAAAGTCACCCATGTTGCTTGTGCAGGTGTACGAGGCCGAATTCTGTAAGTCTGAGTTCAACAAGCGGAGCCAGTGAATTCTATTTCTCCTGTGAGTGTGCTATATTGACTTTTACTTGTCTCAGGCAGAGTGAGTGAGGTGGTGTTTGATAAATTTCACTGCGACAAAAGGGAGCCAAAGGAATGGCAGGGGTCCTACCCTGTGATGAAGGGCTCCAGCCTGGGGAAAGCACCGGGGCTGGGCAGCACCATGACCCTCCCCAGCAGCTCCTTTCCCAAGGAGCCCTGGTTGTGCAGGGCCTGCCCCAGGCTCCTCTGAAGGGCAGAGTGGGCACTCCTCTTTCCTTTGCGTTGCATAGGTTTCAGTAATTATGGTCCATCCTCTGGCTATTGGCAAGACCATGGGTCACACTGTCCATGACTTGCATCTTAAACAAAAGCAAGCACTGCACGATTCCTCATTGAGACCTTACACAATTATTATTTTGAATCAAAATCACATGAAATGCAGGTGAAAAGAATATAAAGTCTATTTTCCACAAGGTGAAATAGCTGTCAGGATGGTGCTGGGGCTGGTGCTGCAGTGATTGCCCCTGCAGGCACCTGCTTCCTGACCGTAGGAGCTGCCCATTGTAACACATTTGCTGTTCACCATCATAAACAGAGCTCTCTTTAAAGCGTCCCACACTGCACTCTCTGGATCCCTTCCTATAACTGTGCATAGGTAAACCCCTTTCATAAGTTTTATGAGGTGCCAACATCTATGCTATTTTATGCTGCTATCCTATTTATTGGATTAGCTTGAGGATTTGATGCAAAAGCTGATGATATTGAAAATACACATCACTTCTATTGTGGCTAAGAAAATCAGCTTTAGAATTAGAGAGACCTTGTATCTGGCATTATGTATGGCCCTTTAGCTTTTTAGCATGGCTGTTCCTTGTTGCTATAGCAACCGAATTAACCGTTTCATTAATATAATGGAATAAAACACATTTATTCATTTTTGCACTCACGGGTAATCCACATTCAGCTTTCAGCATACTTGTCAAGCTGTGCCCCTTTCACCTCAGCCCCAGATATTTCCTCAGCATTGCCAAAGGGTTTCTATTTGTATTTTTCCTTGCTGGAGAGAGAATGAGCTGTTGGTTTTGAAGAACATTATGTTTTTTGTAATTAAATTTACCTTCATTTCATTGGTAAAGCTTCTGCTTAGCATCCCTTAAGTGGAAAAGCAGACTTCACAAGCAGCATTTGGTGCAGAAAAAAGGTGTTCTTCGCATCAGAAAAGAATAAATCACTTGAAATAATGAAACCTCGTGCCTGTGATCAGCTTGTAGGCTAAATTTGGCATGAGGTGTTCTACAGTAAATACTAACAGTACACAGCTCTGTCTGCTGCCCAAACAGTTGTGTTGCTGAACTGTGCTGTTAAAAGCAGATGGAGTGCTACACTCTTTGTTTACCTTGGGTTTAAAGCTTCCCAAGCCATGCCCACACGCCATAACGGTTATTGAAATAATAGTTTAATTACAATAATATGTCTGCCCATCAGGGGAAGGAAGCAGGATTGCTCCCTGTGAGTGGCACAGCAGGGGCAGTGACAGCCCTGCCCGCATTGCTCTCCTCAAGCGCTGCCATTCCCAGTGCTGTCCTTACACTTACTCCACAACTCTGCAGAGGCCTGGGATGAAGTGGGGCTTGGCTGAGACCCCACAGCACTCAGCGCTCCCCTTGGCAGCCAGGGGTTTGGCCAGCAGTAACCAAAACAGGCCCCACAGGCAGCTGGAAAAGCCCTTCACAGCATGCTGGTGCCAGGTAGCCGTGGGGGCTGTGGCAATAGGTACGTGTAGCCAGAACTGGAGACCCCCTCAGCTCCAAGTTGCTGTCTGCCAGGGACAGGAAGGGCCCTGGTGCCCTGGTGCATGCCAGAGACACCCCAGGACTGGGCCTGCTTTGCAGCAGCGGTAGGACACTGGGTACAACAGAGGCTCTTGGCCATTGTTTATCTGACTGTCTTTCCAGCAGCTACCAGTGCGAAATGACACACCAAATTCAGCCCATGAAATCTATCATTATCAGCAATTCCACATCTGAACTAATTACAAATGAAGTAACATGTCTTATACAAAGAGGAGTTTGGTTTTGGTTTTTTTAATATAACTCAGAAGTTAAGAAACTGAAGTTTTGCTGGAAACAGAGCAGATGTGTAAATGATTTTGAGAAATGAGTTAATTAACTTTGAAGGCATAAACTCCTTCATTAAAAAGACAAGGCATAGAAGTAACAGCACAATAGCATATTGCCTGCTATAATATTGTTCATTCACTGCTGTTTGAGTGAATGTATAAATCATATAGTCTACAAGGGCTAGTAGAGTCTGTATCATTCATGTGTGCTGCCTTCCCTACCTGAATTAAATTTTAAGTGCTTCCTCCTAGGCAATTCATTGTCTAAGAAATGCCCAAAGACCCAGAAGGAGAAAGTTATGTAGCTGGCAAGGTGAAAGACCTACCCTGGACACAAAAGCCTAAGCACAGAGGCTCTGTGCGCATTGCAGATTGTGCTGGTGCCATATTCTCCTCACGCCTTTGTTTCTCTTTGTATAAGGAAAGCATCCTCCGAGCTGTCTAGAAGTAATACAGGACTACGTTCATTTTGCCATTACATATCGTGACGCTGTAGGCTAAGAGTTTGGACTACTAAATGTTATGGTGATGTTTAGCCTTTGCATCATTTGGATTTGGGCAACTTGTCACCTGGTGTAACTTTAGCTAGAACATCATATCATGTAATGGTTAGCAGAGAGCTGGTGGATTCAAAAACCTTGCATCCAACACTTTTTCCCCCTCACAGAGGTTAATACTGGTACAAGAATTAATATACATTACTTTTTTTTTCCCCCCAAAAAAATTTCTATCCTTCACTAGAACTTGGCATGCATTAAAAATGGCAGTTGGGTACTTTATACATTCAACAGATAGGATGGAGTGATTTGGGGGGTACCCTCAGCTGCAAATCACTGAAATTCCTCTTGTCCAACCATGAGGAAAAATGTATTTAAAAAACCTGTGTGTTTCAAACCAACCAGGAGCCTGGCCTGGTCTTCCTCTCCCTACCACACAGGTGGTGCAAATACCTGTGTCCCTGCCCCTCTGTGCAAGCCTTGTGTGCCTGAGGAAGCGCCAGCGGGCTCCGGAGCCGCAGCTCAGCCCCACTGCCGCTGGGCACCTGTCCCCTGCTCACCTCCCTGCGCGGGCTAGGAAATAAAGGTTGAAATCTTGGTTCCCTCTCTGCCGAGGGCTGCTCTGAGGTTGTTTTGCGCTTGAACAGAGAGCTAGCTGTGTGTGAGCCGAACAGGGTGTTATTTCACCCCTAGTGCAGTGGGGGCTCCTGAGCCGGCACGGAGCGAGCGCCCCAGGGCTGTGTGTTGGGCTGCGAACAGCGTGAGAGAAAACACGGCCACGATCTGCTGCTTCCAGCCGCACCTGCGGCAGGGACCTGGCCTCCCAGGGTCCCTGAGAAGGGACGGGCCGGGCCGGGAAGGCAGGGGGCTGGCGGGGAGAGGAGGGCAGGGCCCGGGCTCTCAGGGTCCCTGAGAAGGGACGGGCCGGGCCGGGAAGGCAGGGGGCTGGCGGGGAGAAGAGGGCCCGGCTC
>VWZT01009104.1:574466-677943 GCA_013397055.1 Pachycephala philippinensis
CCTTAGAAGGGACGGGCCGGGCCGGGAAGGCAGGGGGCTGGCGGGGAGAGGAGGGCAGGGCCAGCCCACAGCGCTGCCGCGGCTCACCGAGGGTTCGCACCGACTCAGAAATGAAAGGCGGAACACGGCGCAGCGCATGGTGTCCCGACAGCCCGCTCGCACCGCCAGCAGGAGCTCCGGCAATCCTTACCCTTCTCCTGGCAGCCCGGGGACGGGGGTGGTGCGCTGCAGCCCGAATGTCGGACACGGCCCTGCTGGTGTCACAGCGCTCCCATTGCGGCTGCCCCTCGGCGATGAGCCCCGGGCCAGGACAGCCACGCCGCTGCCCAGCCTCGGGACTCGGGGGGAGAGAAATTGTTTTTTTTCTTGGATGCCTGGCTCATCTTCAGTTACCCGTAATACGGATCTGAGGTCTTAAAAGTGAATCATTTGGCGTTGGTCATCTCCCCACTGCACCCGTGACTAGGTAGCATTTCTTTTTGTCCCCCTTGAATAGCAGCACACACTCGGCTGCTGAGATACCAATCACAGCGTATTCCGACTTTCCAGCGGTAAACATGGAATGGGAGGCAGAGCTACTGCCAGAGAGACTCTGGGTACCAGAATAAAATCAGCATCATAAGAAGAGAAGAGCAGAGAAGATAAAGTATTACTGCTACCCAAGAGTGGCTGAATTAACCAGATAAAGCTAAAAATAGACTGGAAATATCTATATTATAGCCAAAAGAGTACAGCTTCATATTATTTAATCTAAAATGGTATTTTGCTGCAAGAAATCTTAGGCATACAAACAGTCCTGTATACGTCATTGTCTGCAATACATTGTGAACATGTATATATATATATATATGCTTTATATATTGCACATTTCATATGTAAGTCTAGACAGATGCTAATTATTGCTTACAGTTAAGTTTCTCTTTCTAGGCATGTCATGTGAGACACTGATAAAAGGCTGGTTACCGCCAAAACTATCTCCAAAGGGACATGTCTGCAGTAGACATATCTTAAAGCCTAGTGGGGAGAGAAATGGTGTTAGAGGTACTGATGGATGCACCCCTAAGATCCATGGCAGGATCTGTCTGTAACTGCTGGGTTTTGGCAGCTGCGCTGTGGGGGATGAGGAACAGCAGGCAGGAGGTTCCAGCAGCCCCTACCCAGTGCATGGGAACATTTACCTTGTGTTCAGCCACAAGACTTGTACATCTGCTCTGCTTTCAAGGAGTCTGTTTGCAGGCACACAGAAAATCTGTGCTCTTCTCTGCACTCAGAGAGCTGCTTTGGGATAGAATTCACCTGTGCTGTGTCTTTGCACACCGACACGCACCTTCACTGCCATCAGCACCAACCCAGCCACGTATCTGGGCAAGGTCAGGGAGAGGAAGGTGACATTAAACCCAAACCACACAAGGGCCCTAATTGCACCAGAGTGCAGGTACTACAGTTACTTTCCTGTTGCAAGGACACAGCCTCAAAACCTGTCCCTCGGGATGATGGGAATCCCTTGGGATTTCTCTGTTACAGGAGACCCGGGCAGGTGTGTTACCTTGCCCCTTAGCTGATAAGCCACAGCCTGTGTTGTCTGAGAGGTCCTGTCCAACAGGGCTTCATTATTTTTCAGGATTTCCACTGTTTCCATTTCAGTGAAAAATATATTGGCTTACAAGTGAATTCCTCACCATAGATTCAGAAGCACATTCCTGTAGTGCAGACGTGTTTGAGGGGGTGAATACAGGCACTCATCTGCCCTTCATTGCTCTCAAGGCAGTAGCTCCCTGTCTCCTCACTCTTGCACATCATGGCTCAATGTCACGTCTGGAAGCTGGATGGGGAGACAAACAGAATATTGGCTCTGTTTGGAAATGGCTCCTCATCTCTCTGCCTGTCTGCTCTGAGCTGTGAGCGGAGCGTGCCAGAGCCCAAATGGGCCCTGTGGTCCAGCATAGTGTGTATGCAAATCCTTCTCCTGGCTGGTGTGCAATAATTACCTGTGATTATTGCACAGTTCAGCTCATGAGTCAGCCTGGCATGCTCACTGCCTCTGAAACATCGCTTCACCCTGCACACCTTTCCTGACCTTGCACATCCTATTTCTTTACAGACGCCAGTGCCTTCTGTCAGCTTTATGCATTCATCACACTACTTGCTCATTACTGCACACCCCAAATCAAAATTAAGGTCACCTAAAGCATTTTCAAAGCCCTGAGCTGTCTCAGGGCAGGATATCTCAATGACTCCCTCTGTTCTGCTAACGCTTGACAAGCAGCCAACACCACTGGCCCGAGCTCTGCTTCTTTCAAGCCAAGCCCCCAACCCTGTCTCACAGCAGGCTCTGAGCTGCTCAGCCAGCCATGCCACGGTGACAACAGCAAGCAAAAGTCTCACCACTTAAAGTTCTTATGACACATCCCAGATCTCTCTGACCCAGCTTTTGCCTAGGAAAGCCCATTACATCAGCCAGTTGATCCTTTAAACCCAGCAGAAAACAGGGAAACTCCAACAGCCCATCCGTGAGGTTGGCTTTCTCCCTCCTCTCCTCAGTAGTTCTGGCCTGGCCTGTTCTTGCACTTGAGCAGCCTGGAGGCATTTAACGTTGTTGGTGTGGTGTGAGCAACACACCAGGTGTTGTTACACTGCACCTTTGGTTTGCATGATTAATTACACATGGTGCTCACCAACAGGCCAAGCTGAGAGGCAGGAACCCTGTCTGGGTGAAGGCGAGCTGGCACTGGAGATGAGCAGGGGAGTTGGTCACTGCTGCAGGGCACCAAGGACACAGCCAAGGGCTGCAGAGAGCTACAGGGAGATTTGCTTGGTGACACCACTATGAGCAGCCTCTGTAGCATCTCCCATGGGTGCCACAAGGAGTAAGGATAAACAGCACCCGGTGAGCCCAGCCTTTGGTTCCTGTTTGGTTCCTGTTGTAGAACTCAGCCTGCTTTAAGGAACAAGTCACACCTTCGTGCTTGAGTTGATAAATCCGTGTGTTGCAGGGGGGCTGCCTCACTGCTGGGAGGGCTGTAACTCGTTTGTGACCTGCTTAGAGCCACGAGTTAGGCACTGCCACTCAGGGTAGCCTCTTGACGCCCTGCAGGTGGAGAGCACACGCCAGCCATGTGTGGCAGGGCAGGAGCCCCATGCCTGCTACCTCCCTCACAGCAGCACGGTGGAGACACTGGCTGCGACAGCACAGGCAGAGGATGCTCTAGGAGGAAGGGACCAAGGCACATGCCAAGCATTTAAGAATTTTCCTGACAGCCAGCTGAAAAGATGCGGAACTTATTTCCCAGACATGAGTGCTGTGAATTTGGTAAGAGCTTGCAAGTTTTAGTGTTTACAGATGGCTTAATTTGACAGTCATAATCATTATAGGAGCTACTAATCCAATGGGACTTAAAGACTGCCAGAAGAAAAGTATGACAATTGGAATGACACCCCATTCCATGAGTGCTCATAACTTAGTGCCATTACAAACACCATCAGGCGCCCTAATGCATAAGCATCAGGTGTTTGGTCAATTGCACTGCAGTTCAAGCAAGCGCTAACACCAAGGAATAAATGGACAGTGAAAATCACACCTTCCTCTGTCCCTCCCCACCCAGCTCCTTGGCCACACCGCTGTCGTGATATCAGGCTCAATTGCTTTTAATCCATAGGAAAAAAGCAACACATGAAATCTAATGTGTAGCCACAGAGCACACAGCCAAAGAACAGGTGAAGACATACTCACAGTGTGCATTGAAAGCTTTCCATTATCCCACATGTTCAAAAATACATATCCTCTGTGTCACCAAGGGCACAGTCACAGACTAAGCCTATGACTAAGTCAAGGAAAGATGCCCAAACAAACCTGCACTGCCTGGCGTTCACCAGTGAGGTGCATGTGTCCAGCTGCAGAGAGTCAGCTGATGTGCAGAACCTGCTGACCTCTAAAAGCTCCTGGGGGTGTGCAAAGCCCAAGAGACATCAGCACAAACACACATGCACACACAAACCACCCTGTTCCTTTTTGTTTACTGTTCTCCATCTAGTACACTGGCTGCCTGTTTTCTTTTTCCAGAGGCCCTGCACTGCTGGAGATACTCTTTGGACCCATTTTGAAAGCAGCTTCAGAAATCCTGTAATGTCCACATTATAGGGATGTTGTATTTTTCTTTGACATAGCCCCATCATTATCTATTATTCCTGCTCTTAAAATCCCACCTGCAAGGTCAGCTGCAGAACCTCCTGCTGTCATGGGAAAGGCTGATTGCTAAGTCACTTAGTAATCTGGTTGAAGGCTGGACAAAATACTGCTGCTGGGATGATGCTGACGTGCTGGACTGGGACATTTTCAGGGCACTGTACCTGCTGGGGAAAAACCCCCTTTTGCTAAAGAAGCTTTCTCAGGTTCAAGATGGGGGTTTTTTTGGCAGAAAGAAAAATATACTCTGCATTCCTCTCATAAGTGTCCTGAAAATATCAATTAAAGATGGAGACGAGTAAAATTCAAGTTGAGGGCATTGGATCTCTCTGCAAGGAAAAGCTGGTGCCTCTCTAGGGTGGGAATGTTGTCCTTTAGTTTCTCCTGCTATCTTTCCTCCTCTGTACTAGGAAGAATCATAGCCCACCTTAGGCTCAGTAGTCACATAAGAAGTGGGAGGTCTTACTATTGTCTCTGCACCAATTAATAGTTAATTAGTGGTAAGAGGAAGAGCTGCAGTAGTCTATAATGTGCGTGAAATCCAGCATTTGGGTGGGTCTCCCCAGAGAGCCACGATCAGCGAACACTTACATTTTGAAGAGACATTAGGTCAGGACTCCTCAGTCCAGCAAAGCAGATTGCAGCAGAAAAGGCTTAATTTCTCTTGCTTTTGCTAGAAGATGTTTCCATCAGCAAGAGGGGAAAACAATTCTTAACCACAAACTTCAACGTAATAGTGGTGGTAACAAAACAAGCTCCATTATTAAACTAACTCTTGGTAAGAGCCAGATGATTTCTACAGACAATTTTGCATGCAACTGCTAGATGTAATTTGAAGAGTGAGTGCCAAATTGCCATACTAATTATTTCTGGGCTGATGTTCCCTCTGTGACATAGTGGCATTTGGAGAATGGGGACTAACCAACAAGTGAAGTGCTGAAGTGGGAGATCACTAACAGTGTTTCTGAGAAAGAGAAATATAGCAAATACCAATCTCCGTCTTCATATGCTCACTCTCAATTTGCACTGAGACAATTTAATAAGCTGAGCTGTTCCATCTAGTTCATCTCTATTTCTGGCACCCCTCAAAGCAAACGATGCCCACCCAGCTCCAGGCTGAGGGTAGGTACAGCCAAGGGGGCCCCGTGCCCTGGGTGATGCTGGGGCTCAGGGGGTGACCCTGGCCAGGCCTCAGCTGCCCGGGAGGACACAGCTTGCTCAAATCTCTGATGTGCTGGGGGGAGGGCTGGCAATAAGCTCCCTTAATCTGGTCTGCGAGCAGCTCTGTGTCTGCGTCCACGCCTGCTCTCTCACTAGCAGTTTGCTCTGAGTCAGTTTTTCAAATTGGATACTTTTGCACACTGCATAATGTGAGATGGAAAAGAAAAGCCTGCCTGGCGTACTATGAATTTTTTTGCTTTCCATTCATTTCTCTGTCATAGTTTCCTTTTTTGTTGTTGATGCAGTACTTTATCAAGTTTAAGCAGCATAATTTTAGTCTGGCACTACAGACATTGTGTTTAGTGAAAAGCAACAGGAGAAGAAAAGAGTAGATTGGCTTCAAAGACTTCTAGGTCATATTTTCTTCTGTTAAAAGATAATTTAAATGTGTTAAAAAGACTAATTACTGGAAGTAGAATAACCATTTCATATTTGATTGGAAAAAAATTAGCAAATTTATTTAGATTTTGAATATCAAAAGTTGATGGATGACAGTGAGATTTGGCCAAAGAAATAAAGGGTCCAAGTGGTAGGAATGTAAATTGTGCCTGCTAAAATGATGATCATTTGCCATTTACCGTTGCCTTGTGTATTCCTGTAGCAGAGACCTTGGACTAAGGGAGACATCTGAGTTATTCCCAGTGGGACAGACTGGATGGATAACACTGAGCTGGCATGAAACCACCACCACATCAGTTCTGCATTGCAACAACACTACATGGACAGATTTTAATTTAATTTACACCACCATAAGACCACGGAGATGTAAAGGATGGTTTGAGTGTGTGGGATGTCAGAATTAGTGACTTAGAACACATCAGCAAATACAAGCCTGTTTTTGCAGAGGCCAGGCCTGCACACTGCATGTCCAGCTCTTCTCCAGCTCTCCCCAGTGCTACTGGGCCTTCAGTGGGAACACCCCAGGTCTACCCTGCGGAGGTTTGGCCCTGCTCTCCTAAATCCCTTTTTGGGTTTATGCCTTTTGGTGCTGTTTTCTATGGGAGGCCCCCCTAGAGAAGCTGTATGCAACACACTGAGAAAATGATGTGGAAATGCAGGACTGTTCCTCTGAAGCCAATGACTTTGCTACCAGGCTGCTCTTTTCTATTCCCTGTATATTTTTACTTAAACTCATAACTAATTTAATCCATCCCAGACAAAATCTGTTTGTTCAAGGACAGCACGAACACATGCTGTCAGGTGTCTTGTTCCAGCTGCATTTATTTAAGGCTGCATTCATTCCCTTCCCTGCCCCCCGATAACATCCATCCCTGTGCCTCCAGCCAATACCCCCTGGGGGGCTGCAGGCCACAGCAGGTGCCCACCATCCCAGAGTGCTGCTCAGTGCCTGACCCCTTGGGTCTCAGGAGGGGCTCCACACGCCCTGCCCTACCTCCTGCTGTTCCCAGGCAAAACCCACAGCTCCCACCTCTGTCCACTCGGGTGCCCCACTGCCCAGCACTGGGAGCACTGCTGACAAACCTCCTGTTGCTGGGCAGGACACATGGCACCTCACAAATATTCCAGTTGTAACTGCACTCAGTTTTCACCAGAGATGATCTTTTGAAGCTCATTACATCAATTTGCATGACATTCCTACAGCATTACTCACAGCCACCCCTTCCCTGCAGCAGCTGGCTTTCCACCCAAGAAGGAGAAGCCACCACCTCCTGGTATGGCCCTGGCACACTGGGACAGCGAGCACCACTTAGATCCTCTCTGGTGCTACAATTGCTTCAGGATTGCCTCAGACCAAGATGAACTCATCAGTGGTTTAGTCTGTCCAAGGCTAATCTCATTATAGGTAATCTTATTTACCACATGTACTGGCCATAAAACAATGTTAGCTGTTAACTCTTGCTCTCCCCACAGGCCAGCCTGACAGAGACACGACCAGATGAGTGCCTGTAGTCACCCAGCACATCATCTCCATTCCTAACTTTCACATCCTGACATCACATCTCACTGACAGGTTGTCAACATCTTCACTTCCAGTGTGGATGCCTTTTGTGATTAAGGTTAACCCTGCTATGCGCAGCAGAGCCTCCTGTGAAAGAAGGATGCAAAACTCTGCCCCACTGACACCTTAAAAATACACCTAAAACAGTCCTCCCAAATGCCTTCCCCACAGTGCTTCCACAGACTGATGCAGCAGGGATGTGAGGGGGGACTGTCCCACACTGCTGCCACCAGCCCCTTCAGTGGGATTTCCAGCTCCCTGCTGGGGTATCCACGGACCACACACACACACACATCCAGTTACAGGTGCTGCAAATCCTGCTGGAGGAGTGTCCTCTACAGCTCCAAGTGGGGAGATGCCATCAGTGCTGTGACTCTTTGGCCTCTCCCAGCTGTAGGGGAAGCTCCACTTTTCCACCCACCCCAGGAGCAGGACTGCTGCTCTGCCTTGTCCTTTCTCTCCCACAATTTCAAATGCTTGTGCTCAGTTTGGGTCAACCTCGTCTCAACCACCCTGTCCCACTGCCAGCATGTCACATGTAGGACATGTTTACTGATGGAAGTTTGTGTTTGTTATATATCTATTTTTTAAAAAAGTAAAGTTTTCTCCATTAATGTATAAATTATTTCCCATTCCTAAAATGACAGTAGTCAATATTGAACTGAGAAGTCATTTTTAAATAAGCATTCAGAAATTAAATTTTCTTTTCCTTTTCTGAAACAAAAGTAACCCAAACAAAATATTAAGTTAGGTTCTTCATGGCTTTATCCAACATAAATGTATCAAAAGCCTGCCATTTCTGTTAAATAATTTAGTTTCACCTAAACACCTTTTTTCTTGCCAAAACTTTCTCCTCACCCATGTCCTGACCAGCCCCACTCCCAGTTTTTCTGACAGAGGGAATAGAGAAAGTGAGCTGCCCCAAGGTCTAGGCTGCAGAGGAACAGGATATTAGATATTGATGCTGAGGGACCTTCTAACACACCCGCCACTGGTTTCCTCCTAAAAAGACACCCTCTTTCCTCTTAAAAGACACACAATTAAAGGGAAACATGATTAAACAGGAGAAGGACAAACCCATCACCAGCACTGTGTGAGTGACATCAGCTCCATCCACCACTACACCAATACCAACACCCTCAGTGCTCAATGCTGTGGATTTGTCCAGGGCCTTGGCCAAAACCAGCGAGTATTTCATAAACATTCCACAAGACAACCTGCTGCCTTCTGCACTGTTTCCACAGACAGTGTGCTAAGTTAATTTCCACCCATAATATTTGAAAATACCTTAATTATGAACTTAGCAAGTCTGCTTGCTAATGTAGTTTTCCTTAAATTATTTCATGGTTGAGTGAGAATTCAGTCATTAAAAAGTAGTAATGAACACATAGAGTGAAACAAAGCTGAGGCCTTTGGAAGGCTGCCTTGGAGAGCCAGGGAAGGAGGGAAAGCTCTTTTCTCTTTGGGACAAGGTCTGATCTTCAGATAGAGCTTTGGTATCTCTAACATCACCTATGAAGTAGTGCTTCAACCCTGTCTCTCCCTAACCCCAGCCTGCTCTGCTGGTCCCTGAGCACTGCACAGCTCCTACATGCTCTCTGCAGAGGGAATCACCACCAGATGTAATGCCATGCAGGCTATTACCCACTGCAGCACCAGGAGCTGGAAGGACAAGTAATAATAATAATCCAGAGCACCAAGAAGGGCACTTGAGCAATCTGTGCCATGAGGCTAATGCCCAGAGCTGGGGCAGTGGTCACCCACACAGTGCCACACACTAGTGCCACCTCACTAGATGTCTCCTCAGGACAACCCTCTACCCTCCTTTTCCCACGTTTGGATGTTCTGTCCAGGGTTAGTCCCGAGGGTATCAGTCCCAAGTACAGCCCATCAGCTCTCCTTTGTTTCTCTAGCTGTTTGATTAGTGACTCGCATGTACCACTTGGCTCTCACTGTACCTTCCTCAAGCCCTCCCCTCCCTGATCGAAGTTACAGGGGACATTAAAGGGCTCAAAAGGAAATGTCACATTTCAGACTGCGGTCTCTGATTTTGGTGGGCACGTTACAGGGAGGGAGGTGGTACTCACACACACTGAAGGGTCCATCCTTCAGGCCTGTTCTTTGCTGTACTGTCTGATGCAGACTTGAACATCTCTCCAAAGAGCCATAAGCAAGACATGTCCAGGGTGTAAGCACAGCCAGGGATCACATCCACAGACCAAATCCCAGCCGTCCACTGCCTGAAGCCCCTCGTTCTTTAATGCACTAACAAGGACCAGTCGTATCTTGGAATTTCTCCAGCTTTGCCAAATGCAAATACTGCGGTGCCTTCAGTCCCTGAACGACATAGGAAATTAAAATCAGAGAGCAGTTGAAGTATTAACTTCTATACTGAGCTACTTTAATTTTTTTCCAAAATTCCGCATATAACATAAAAAAATGACAAGGGTGATTGGGGCAGTAATTACCAGGGAAATATTCATAGGAATTAGCAATGAGAGTTTAGCTGTAAACCCATCCTACAGAACTTGTGGATTGAAATTTAGAAATAGTTTGACAAATGCTGTTGTTTTCAAAGAATGGAGACATCCTTCTTTATGCTCTGTTTATGCATTTGTATGCATCAAACAGTAACATATCTTAGTTTATATATTTTTAAGATGTCATTCTAAAGGATGATCAGAATCAAGGATGTATCTGCCTTGGGAATCAACTGCAAGGTGTTGAATAAATTGACAAAAAATGTTTGGTTTATATATAAAGAGTCAAAGGATGAGTAAGTCACGATTGTTTGCTACTGTTCTAATCATCCATGCAATGGAGACAGGAGACAAGGAGACAAAGGTTCAAAAGTCCCTCAAAGCATCTGTAAATCCAGCTATAATTTGAAGTTTTAGAGACTTTTTTTGCAGGAGAAAAATATAACAAGCCCTGTGAATATATCAAAAGGTTGTTTTCTCTATTACAAATGCATTGCATCGAATTTGTCTCTATTTCTTTCCTTCATCTCCAGCAAAGAACTCAGATTTGCATAGAATCAGAATTGGTCATTCCTGTCAAATGTCAGCTAGATATAAAACACCAGTATTTTTCTTTTCCCATCTTAGCTTTAACTATTTTACATATGTCTTGGTCTCCACTGACTGATTTGAAAAAAATCTGGATATTTAAAGGAATTATGCTGGGAACTACTGTGGCCTTTCTCTGCAAGTGTTACCCCAGCCACCATTGACCCCCTGTTTGTAGCTATTCCAAGGTAAGCAGAAAATAAACAATAACAGAAGTGGCTCTGGCAAGTTGTAAATGAGTTCAGTACTTAGCATTCACTACATTGATGCCTTCCCCAGGTGGAATGGGAAATGAAGAGAGAGTGATGGATTTGCTTGGTGGGTAGGGCAAGGGAAAGGACAGGGCTTGCTACAGATAAAATTTTCCTGTTAGAAATTCAGAAACATTTCTGCACACTGACCATTACAGCCCTGCCACACAATATGAAATGAAGGTTTAGAGATTACTAGGTGAATCTCATGAGGGCAACTTTCAATCTTAAAAGGACTAAACATAGACAGGGAGTAATTACCTTGTGTACATTACCACCCTGGCATCCCTCATTCATAGATGCTTGGACATGTACTGCTCTTCTGCCAAGATGCCCAGTCAGCATTGCAGATCTAAAGAAAAATGTGTGAGAAACAGCAGGATTAAACCTGGGACTGACTGCAGAGTCGGGGGTACAAATGAGTGAAATAAAAGAGACCATGATGAGATTCAAAATGTAGGCCAAGCCTATTCAGCTCTTGCTGCAGCATCATTCTGCTCCCATCCTCTTCCCCTTCATTCTGAACAATGCAACATTTCAATCTTCTTTAGATTCAAGGACACCAAGTCCCCGAGTGCCCCTCTCACTAGCACTGAATAGGAAAACAAACCTGCCCGGCCTTAACAGCATCTTCTTGGCTTACGTCAGTGATGCAGAACATATTGCTTCAAATGCATACTCTTCTAGGGGTGCCATCCATCCATGCTGACAAGAAATAGAGCGTTCCCTGCCTTTATCATGTCTGAGAGAGGGGAATGTGTGAAGCAAAGCTGAATGTGTGAAATGCAAATGCAAGCCGCTACATTCCAGTCATACATTTCCTACGTTGTCTGGGAGCATTGCAGGGCTGTGGCTTGGGGATGCTGATCCCCCCAACAGATGGCACAGCAGCCCTACCTACGTAGGGAAGACGCAGTTCTGAAAAAGCCAAGAGGCAGGAGCAACATGAAGCATGTGAGGGGGGCAGAGCCATCCCTCCCATCCACAGCCTGCGTATCCGGGCTGGGGAGCACAATGGAAGCTGAAGCAGCCCTGTCCCAGGTGTTCTATCAAAGCAGATACAGGCTGTAAGATTAAAAAAAAAAAAAATTATAAAAGAGATTCGTGGAGGGTTTTAATTGGAAAAGCCTTTTTTTAATATATTGTTTGATATGTATAGTAGAATGTGGAGATTTGCATCCACACTTGCTTTACACACAAACTCTTCTGCATATATGTATAACATAAATTTCATATATAGGAAGAGTTTGCCATATCTAGGCAAGGCAGATACACACAAGTATAGCTGGTGGCACAACAGTTCTATTGAGATACCTTGTTTTGAGCCAATCTGGCTATTTCTCAAAAATAAATAAACCCTAACAGAGCCCTGTTCTTGCTTAACTACATGCATTGGGCATGGCATTACTGCATCTGTTAAAAACAAAAAATCACAACTGAACTGAACAACTGATAAAAGCTTGGAGTTTATAAAATACCTAATCTGAACCAGCTCTATTTTCTAGATATTTCCAGTTGATTACATTATTATAATGCATTCTCTCTTTCCCAAAAGAATTTGAAAACACTGTTAAGTCCTGTGTACGACTTCAGTACCACGGGCCTTTACAAAGACATCATGAATCACCTGAGCAGACACTGCAGAACAGCCTGGACTTGCTGCTGGGGCCCACTCGTGTGTCCAGACAAACAATGAGGCAACGCCAGCATCGAGGTAGCCATGTGGACATGGTCTGTTCTTCTGGAAGTCACTAAGGTCTCTTTGGAAAATGGGTTTTCATGCATGAACAAGCCATTCCAGGAGTGGCAGGAGCCATGCATTGAGTTCACATCTTATCCCGGGTGCTGTGGCACTGCTTGTGCTCCAGCTAGAGCCTGTCCCAGGGCTGGAGCAGCTGCATGGCTCGTTCCCCTTCCACATGCCCTTCCACAGGGACACTGTAAAACCCGCTGTCCCTGAGTGATGACATGGAAGATTGGCACAGAGCCTGTGGTAATTTGATATCTTTGAGGCATTTTTACTGTCAGGCTTATTTGAAATTGGTTGGTATAGTTGAAAAGTCCAAAAGGAGGAAAAGCTGTGAGTTAACACATCTGTAGCATGAGTATATAGACTGAGTTTCCTTGGGAAACCCAGTAGTAGTCCCACTATGATCCCTGAAGAAATTGTATGAGCATAACTTAATTATGTTAAGGTATTTGGGGATTCAATAATTTTTCTGGTAGCAACTTGAGAAATGTCAGTCATTTTTATCCAGTGGATAATATTATATTTAGTTGGTGAAAAAATGAATGACATTGTCAGTGCTTTGAGAAATTTTTCTGTAATGTATTTGAAGTACTTAGTGCATGGAGAGCCAAGAAACCTGATGCAACCTTGCAGTCTATAAACTACCAGAAAGAAACAGCAGATGAAACGGCCAGTCCTGGTAGAAGCTCCAGAGCCTTCTGACAGAGCTGACTTGATTCATTTTGCCACTGAGAGTTGGTGAGGTCTTTCTTACTGTTTCTTACTCTGAGCTGCAAGTATTGCAGTGCCCAGCAATGTGCTTGTGATGTATTTTCTGCACAGCTGCAGTTTGACCAGTCCCAAATTTCCTTTCACAGTATCATAGGCATACTAAACAAGCATAACACTTAATTTTATTACTAAAACCTGCTTTCCTAATAGATGACCAAAAACGCCCCCTGAAATTTTGCCCATCTAAAATGTGACCAGGTTTTTGATTTCCCAGTGTTGTTAATAGTTACTCTGCCTTGGGCAGTTTGTAGCCTTTTGGATGCTGAGCTATAAAAGGAAGGCCAAGAGGCAGGACACAGCCTTAGAAGTACACTGCAAGTAGGAAAACGGGTGTCAAATTCAAACCTTTGAGGAAAGTTCTTTCATCTACAACATAAAATGAATGAGACAGGACACTTATCTTCCAAATTTTTACTGATTTGTATCTGTTCTGAACTGAAGTTAACCTAGGAAAGAGTTGCACTGTCTCACCTGGATTAGAGCTGTCTATCCCAAACACTTTAGTTTATAAACTAAATTTATCCTGTTTTCGCAATGAAATTTATTCCTGAAATCCAATCAATATGAAATCAAGGGCGAAAAAAATAATCATCAGCATCATTAAAATTCGGATTTCCACAAGGATTATAGACTTCTATTACACCTAAAGATATTCTCCACAAATTCTGGATAAGAGCTGGAAAAGACCCACAGAGAATATTTGTGCTTCAAATATTGCAGTGACCCCTCATCTGCACTGGACTTACCAGGATTAAACCTGTGTAGTTGTCACCTGACTCCTCTTGTAGTTATTTAACTTCAAAACTCAGAGCCTCCAAACCTCCCTAAGCTACTAAGTAACACTGAAGATGGCTCCCAAAATTTCATGATAAATTTTTAGGCATGAAAATGCTGTCTTTGGGTAAAAACCTTCCACGTCCTACCAGGCTGAGAAGTAAAACACGAAGAATTCGCAGAAGCCAGTAACCAGTTTTTCTGCCTGTCCTATTTTGAAGGAAACTACGAACTGTGTTGAGGCAATTGTACACAGAAAACAATTTGCATGTGCCAGCCTGCTTACAGGTCTCTTCTGCTGCTCCTGAAGGCCACTAGTGTCTCAGCTTGATCCAATTACTGCACTGCACAGCTTATCACACTGACTCTTTTCTTTTCCTCCTTTTCTTCAGAGCTGAGCCTCATTAAGGAGAAATATTACTTGTCCAGTGTTAAATCCAAACTCTTGGGTTACTTCTGTATTTGGAGGCAATCTTAAGCTGAGTGAACTTTCATTCAACACAAAAGCAGCCTCCTGGTACTCAAATTCTGTAATAGATTTGTACCATTTACAGTAGTTGTGTTTGCCATATTGTTTTCCCTATTTTGTCACTAATAAAGACTAATATTTATATATGTGTTTGCACATACACATATTTCCATGAAATGTCTTTCAGCACTCTGGTAAAACACCAGGAAGATAATTTCCAATGGATTGAAAAGATCTCTGGGGTTTTTTTCACTCTGCTCCTCCAAAATGTCAGAAATATCAATGAAGTGATGCTTGAAGTGAAAATGTAGTAGTGTCCTACCTTTAAGCTGGAACAGACAGAGGTCCTATTCCTTTAAATTCTTCCTGCCCTTCAATTTTAACTCCCTTGTACAGCCTCTCAGACATACAATAAGAAATAACCTATAGTTTTATTTCCCTACAAAAGCATTCAAGAAAAATGAATACTGTAGCTTCTCTGGGTCAGAACATCTCCACTGGAACACTTCAGCATAAACACAGAGCAATGGCTGATTACTGATTTAGTTCCTTGTTTAAGATGGAAAAGCAAGACTTGCAGAAGCAATGCGCTCAGTGAACGCCAGTGCAGCCCAGCACTGCCTGCCCTGACCATGGCTCTTTGGTGTCCTTCTGCACAGGGCAGGCCTCTCTCTCCCTTCTGCTGCCAGGGCTGGATGCTCCCCGCTGGCTCCTCCTGCTCCGCCAGCAGCCCACAGCTGTGGCAGACCCTGCCTGCACTCACTGGGGCTTTTTCCACCATCCGTGCCTTTCACAGCCATCCCATGCTTCCATCTCCTGGCTTTTTCCTGACTGTGGCCAGCACGGCTCTGGGCTGCCCTGCCCTCTACAGCAGGATGGTCTGCCTGGAATGGGGTGACACAACTCCAACAATGCCCTGCTTCATTCACAAAGCTGTCAGTGGGGAACTGAGAGGGGGTGTCATACTGCTTTTGGTGTTGAATCGTGGTAAAACCAGTCTGACTCATCAACCACAAAGTTAAACATCCTGATAACGAGATGAAAATGTGGCAGATATGGTAAAGTGTCCTTATCTAAAAATGCTAAGCTGGCACAGCTGGCCTGGAGACGTATCACTTTATACAGTCAATCACTTCATACTACAGAAGTCCAGTCCCACTTCCATCGGCAGGCTCTTCTAACACACCCCTTCTTGGGTTGTGTGTGGAGATCCCTCCCTTGGGTGGGGATGCCCTTCAAGGTTAGTCCTCCAGGAAGAGGAGAAGAGATTTGCCCAAGTCATTAGTATGGGTGAGTGACATCACTCTACTTAATAACTGGGGGGTTTTGCTACCTTTAATAGAATTGCTTTAATATAGCACACTATACTATACTATAATAGTAGTTTTATCTTCTATACTGTGTAGTAAATAATTCTGATTAAGATCTTTTTGTCTAACCATTTATCATCATAAGTCATTCATTTTTATATAAATATATCTGGTTTACCATCTTTAATCCTATGGGACAAAGTGCAAGGCTTCAATCACACCTCTCTAATTCCTTAAACTGTTGGCAGAGTCTGGGGCTAAGACTGGATCCAGCCACTCCCAGGCTCCTCTCTGAGAAGGAGTTTAGAAAGCAAGGGGGTCCTTTCTGCACCTCGGGACTCACCAGGAGGGCTTCTCTAACACACTTTGTCTGAAGCTCCCACTGCACCCGTGACACCCTCTGCCAGAGCAGCCAGCTCAGAGCCTGGCACTCACAGAAGATGCTGTGCTGCTCCCTGACTCCTCTCCACACCTTCTCCAGGGATCTCATCCTCCGGTAAGGCACTGCCTGAGAGAGGCCTTGCATTCCCAGCAGCAGGAACACCAGCACACCCCTCAGTGAAGCAGTGACACGGGCAGTACCTTCAGCTCTCTCCCTTGCCAGGATGGCTGGATGGAAGGACTTCCTGGGAAGTACACAGCCTTCCCTTGAGTCTCTGCTGAGCTGATTAAACCTATGGCATGGCCATCATGCAGGCATTACCCCACATTCACTGCATTCATGGAGCACAGCACCTTCCCAAAGCCAGCAGAGCCACGAAGGGTCTAAAATAATAAAATAAATACAAATACAAATAAAACTGTAAAAAATAAAAGCTCGGGATCCTGGTTTGGGCTGCTCCTCGGCACTGGGGACAGCAACGCAAGAAGGATTTAAGGAACTCGCCAGGAGTCAGCATGTGGCTGGATAGGCTGATTAGCCTTGCCAGAGATCCAGTGATGCCAGATCCAGGGTAATTTTCAATACAGATGGAAACACAATGCAGGAAGCCACAACCCATCTGTATGAAAAGTTAGGTCTGCAGAGTTTATTAGTCTGGGCTCTGGGCCACAAGAAAATACCTAATTTGCTTCTGGACTGCAGCTAGCCCTGGAAACCACACAGGAGGTTTTTTGCTGGGCTACGTGTAAGCCGTGAGTAGGTGTCACCTTGATTATCCTCTGTTCTATATATCTTTGAGCAGGACAGGCTGTTTTGTACCAGTAGCGTTCCTGATGCATAATTAGTGCAAATAAATAAAGGATGAGGTGGGCAAGCATTTCTTACATTTTTTTCTTACACAGATGAGCTGTAACTCGAACTGTAATGATGCAGAAAGACCTGTGTCCAGTCTGACAAGAAGCTGGGTGCTATGCCTGCCCAGGCTGGACAGCCCATCTCGGGCTGCAGTGGAGGAGCACGGGGAGTTAAAGAAGGGTCAGTGGGACCGGGGGAAGGGGAGGCCAAGCTGCCGTGCACCACCTGAGGGCTGGAGCAACCCAAGCCAGGAGCAGAGGGGCTGTGCCACAGGGAGCCCACCAGTGCCCACGCCAGTGACAGTCCCACCAGTGCATCGGGCCCTCTTTTATATGGCTTTGAAATTAGCTGCAGAAAGGCAAACAGGGGATTATTCAACATCCTGCCACAATTCTGGGGAAGAGTGCACAGTTCAGTCTTGCTCCTCCCTTCCATTTGTATGCTGGGAAGGTGCAGAAAGGATTCAGAGCAGTCTGGCCTTGAAGGGATGAGACCCAGATTTTGCTGTCATGGAACATTAAAGCACTGGGTTCCTGTTGCAGATGAAGGTACAAGTTAGGCACCACACTGCTCAGTCCTGACAGGACTGTGGCACTTTTAAACATGACCAGAAGCAAGATTTCAGATACCATGGAAGCTTCAATGTCAGAAATACAGGTGCCTACTAATTTAGGCCCATCAAGGGCTGAGCATCTGCTCAGTGTGCATTTGGAGGAGCACAGTTTGACAGGCGGAGGTGCTCAAAGTGGGACTGAGGTGTACAGGAAATCTGGCAGTACACCTGCAACCTTCATCCTCGTGCAAGTCACTTACTTAAAGTTCATTTTTAAGCTCAAACTCTTCAGTATCTCCCTGTAGTAGAATTTGAATGTTATAATAGTAATAAAAGACACACAAACCAAACTGAATAAACCAACCAAAAAAACCACAACCAAAAAACTCCTAACACATGAACTGTAAAAATGTGCATTCTGCTTTTCCTGTGTGAAATCTGGGCACTTTGTGAGTTTATATGTTCCAGCCAGCTGTGCAACACAAGTGCCAGCAGACATATAACCCCCAGCTCCACAGTCTGGGCATTTTCAATCCAGCAGCAGCAATCTGGAAGCAGGGCAGTGGCAGCAGAGTCCATGCACTCACGGAAAAGTTGTGTTTATCACAAAATTCTTTCAAATATCCCTTCGAGTTTCTGCTTTCTTACCAGTGTGCCTGTGCAGCGTGTGCCAGGACCGTGGTGCTGTGTGTGGGTGGTGACCCAGCCCTGATCCTGCAAGGGCCAGAGTGCCCCAGGAAGGCAGGATGGCAGCAGGAGGAGCCACAGCCTCTGTTACCCCTCTCCACAGCCCTTCCCATGCAACCTTGCCTGAATTTCCCAAGCTGCTGATCTCCATTCACAGCCCCATCCATGACTCCAGGCTGCTGGGGGGCAGAACAGTTGCTGCTTTCCTACAGAAACTGGTGCAAGGAGACTTTTTTCCCACCAGAGAAACGTTGCCCTTTTTTTAGACTCTGCTTCTAAGGGAAAGCACGCTTAAAGCTGTGAAGAGTGCTAAGCAGTATCCCAGGTTACCTTTTAACAGGAGAGCATCACCCTCCTCTTCCACCCTTCTGTTACTCTTACAGTCCTTAGAACACCTAAAATTACCACTGTCTGTTGTGGACCAAGCCAGAAAAGCCGTGTCTCACGTGGTGATGGACTGGATTACTCCACTGACTTTCATCTTCAGCAACAGGCTCCATGTATATCAGGACACAGTTTAAAAGGAATGATCATCTTTTTAATAGATCACATACTGAGTCACAAGCTACATATTCAACAGAAAATCAAGCTAATTGCTCACTTCTTCTAAGATATCCCTGAAGGATAATCGACGTCTGCAGAGCTGTTTCTTAGTTGGAAACTAAATAATTAAGCTGAAGAAATGCATTTCTCTTTCAAGTTTCTCTCTGTATTTTCTTTTATTCTTCTTTGTACAAAATACATCAGAATGAACATAAGCTATTGACTTTAATTAAAAATTAAAATTAGCTCTGGTTTTGTTTTGTTAAATCCACAGCTGAGAAACAAAAGAGACTGTCAAGACAGAAAAAGAAAACAGTTCAACCTTTCTGCCAGTTCCCATCCCTACCCACTTACCCAGCAAATCGTACACACGCTGCGCATCATCTTCCTCCTGCATGTAGCTCCAGCAGGATTTACTGCACTTGGGCTTCAGCTCATAACCACAGCTGTGAGGAATATAAATAAAGAAATGGACAGTACCACAACATGATAGATTTGTGAATCCCCCAAATTTGATAGGAATCTTCTTTATTAATTTAACCTATTACTGGCTAATTGCTTATGTACTGTAAATCTGCAAAGGTCAATCACCAAACAATAAGAGGGTATGAAACACTAACAAGTCCTAATACAATAAGAATGTAAATCGATAGTCTAAATGAAGCCTTGTATTGCCAATGATGCATGAAAATGTATTATTGTCAGGGACTACAAGCATGGGTTTCACTGAAAGCAATAAAATAAAAAGCCATGTCTTTTGAGAGAAAGACAGTATAAACAGCATCTGTAAATACTGACTGTATAGTGAACTTTTTCAAAAGGGCAGCTTCAAGAATAGGCCATTTCACTGAAAGGTACTTTCTTTGACAAAAGGTAAAAGGAAAAAGGTGCTGATACAATAAAGAAATACTTGACAAAGGCTAACTCTGAACTATATGGATTTAACACACGAACAAGTTTTCTATATTAAACACTGCATTTTAAACATATGTAAATAACTATTTCTATACATTAAACTTTCATGGAGCTGTTTATAAACCTGCAGATCCAGACAGAATCCTGCAGTTAACTCCCTTCAAGCAACTGTGCCAAGAGGACAGAGTTACTGCAGATGTGTAGCTGTAGGAGGAAGCAGACCCCTCACCTGGAGGCTCGCTGCACTATATTCTGTATGCCCATTTAGAAAATTCCTGCCTTCCTGAGTTTCTACCTGGTTCAGATGAATGTTAAGGAAAAATGCTATTTTTAAACCAGCCCTTAATTCCAAAAGGCTGCTGAATAGTGTTGTGTTTGTGGGAGCAATTTAGCTTTATTAAGCAGCCTGCCATGGACTGGCTGAGCTCGGAGGAGCCTTGTGCAGGGCGTTGCAGCAGCAGAAGTCAGTCAGTCTAGAACCTGATTGCTGAGAGCTGCACTGACACGCTGAGAGGAAGGGTGTTACACCCTCATCCCCTGAGCCAGATATCCCATTTCACCTCCGATATTATTGAAGGAATTTCTTATGGCAGCAGAGGTTTGGCAAATATACTTCTCAAAATATTTTTGTGTTTCTCCATTTTCATTAAAATTCTATGCCAAACTGCCAGTTGCGAGGGTCATTTCACTTCCATGGCATTGTTAGAATATATTTCACAAGCAATGTAGACAGCACTTACTGTGAAATCTGTATTTCTTATTTTCCTGCTGGTAGGAAAATAGAACACTTAAAATCAGTTGGGAACCTGAAGAGTTAGACCTGCTACAGGCAGGTCTAAATTGCTATTATAAAAAGGTCCATTAGCAGGTTTGATCTGAGCAAGGAGGGTGTGCTAGTTTACCATATTAGTGTGATTTCTTCCCAACCAAAGTCTGCTCATGAATTGTGGCAGTATTGAATTAAAGGAATCTGGTTTTAAGGCCAGGCATGGATACTGGAAACAGTCATATAATAATCTACTCTTATGGTTTAGGCAGAAAAAAAGGAAGCATTATTCTTTTTGAACGTTTCCTTCCTCCTTATATCTTCAGATACTCTGCTTTTGCTAAGGTCATTGCATGAATTTAAGATACACCATTCTGGAAACTAAATTAGCCCTCATTTACTGGGAAGTTGAATGCAGCCAGACTAATGGTGGTGCAAATATAATTGGTTCCCAACATGTGTCAGTGTGTATACTCCTCAAGCCACGGAAAAGATGCATTATGGGACTAATTTTTAAATGTTAATGGTTATTGGATGTTTGCCAGACACCCAGCTGTGCACAAAACATTGAGATGGTAAATAGCTCTTGATCTGTTTAGAAACAAATTATAATGGCTGTTTGGATTCCACATGACTGAAGGCATGGTAACCAGCACAGGCTCACAGGCTGACCCTATTAACTGCACTAAGGGGAATGCGCTGATTTTTAAAATCAAAATAAGAGACATAAAATAAGGCTATTAAGATGCCATTTAAATTATTTTAGATTAATATTAAACAAACAACTTCTCAACAACAACCCATAGCACCTGTTACCATTGCTTACATGAGCTAACTTACTTAAGGGACTTATTTTTTGCTAGGTTTCTTTGGGAGGACATAAAAAAGAAATGTTTTGATCACACAATTAATTTGGTTCTAAAGCTGAGGTCTGAGTGAAAAGCTTACCTGCACTTATATAATAAAATATCTCCTGCCACACATCAACAATGGGTCTCAGTTAGATGCACCAAGGAATAAGATCTCTCTTCATTTGATATGTAATTTTACATATCATAGTTTTAATTTAAAGTCTACGAATATCAGTATTTGCAGGAAATTCCCTACTTGAAATGTCTTACTAATTGTATTCATTTGGTCAGCAAAGCCCAACAGGGAATTTTTAATCAGCTGGATTAGGTGCTTTTGATTACTATACTGTAGCATTAGCAGAAAGCACCATTTTGCAAGTGAAAAATGTACTAATTGTCAGCAACACAGGAGAGCTCTTTTCCATAAACCTGTGTGTTCAGCAGTTTAAGACTCCTTTTCACAAATAAATAAGACTGTCACATGTATATCCAGGAGAGCTTCCCCTTTAGGATTTTGCTGCTGAGTTTGAAAAGTTCTGAAAAAAAGCCTTCATGTCTAGCCCATACCAAAATTTCTCCATAGAACCCCACAAAAACAGTAGGCAATTCCAAGCAGAAGAGTACAGTGTCATTGGATCAACAGGGAAGGACCCAAGACTGCATAAGAGCTGATTGTGCAATGTCATTAAATCACAGACTGTCAATAGTATGAAAATTTGTACTCCCCAAGTAATTTTGCAACTGCAGCTTTGTATCTTGAATTTGTTCTTCTTAGCATCTATTCTGTAGCTTGGTTTTTAACTGGGTGCTTTCTGCTCATTTTGGTACCTTAAATAGCTCACTCTCTATGATCTGAAATACACTAATGTATTAGGAAGGGAAGCCTGAGAGTCCCTCCTCAGAGTTCTTCCAAATTAATTTTCTCTTTCTCAAAAGAATGTTGCTTTCTCCAGATGTAGAACATCTGTGAAAATAAAAGCATCCTGACCATTAGGAAACGTGCAATTCTTAAAGGCACCATCAAAACATGTCAAAGGAGGATATTTTCTCCTGACAGCTCAAAAGTCTTGATCCATTCTTACAGAGTAAGTATAGATCTTGGAGGAATGTTTTCCCCACTGCCAATTTCAAGTGCCAAGAAAATGAGACGATACCACACAAAAACAAAGCACACCCCCTTCCCTCAACCCTGCAAGCTGACAAGCCACGAGAGGAGGTCTGGCCCCACTGAGACAAGGCCCAGGCTTTCTGCAAGAGGGCATTGCTGCCATCCTCAGCCTGCACAGCCCTGAGCACCTTATTTCAGTGGCATCAGGATACCCACGGGGAGGGGCTTTCCTCTCCCAAACAGTCCAGGCACTCACCGGATAGGAATCACACAAACAGCTTTACCTTCTCCCTGCCAGCAGAATATGGGAAACTCTCAGCCCTGTCTGCAGCTGCAGGAGTGCTGGTGAAGAGCCTGGGTTTGGACATAGGAGCTTTGGTAGTGAATTGGTCCTGGAAGAGGGAAGCTGAGGTGGTAACCAGGTCTCTGAGCTTCAGCAAGGGAGGATTTTATGCCTCCGATGCTGCACTGAGAAGATCTGCTGTGCTGCCAGCTCAGCTTCCTCCACCGATGTCAACAGGCAAATCACAACGAGGTGCTGTCCCACAAGAGCAAAAGGCTGGAAACAAGCTTGTTGCTCGTTCCTCATCCTGGCTGGGGGCTTAGGAGTGTGCCCACAGCCACGTGGATTTCACACCTTTATAATGTGGTAATATCATCCCTACCAGCTGCAAGCAGACAAACAACTGCAAGTTCTCTTTCCTAGTAAATCACTGGTTCAACAACAGAATTCAGACAGCACAACTACTCCAAGGACCAAGCTATAACTTCAGTTATGTTAGCATAAATCTGAAATAATTCTGCTAAGGCTGGAGAATCTATTCTCAATTTTCAAAAGCAAATGAGAACAGTCTGACCAGCAGCATTCAGGGTTTGAATGACCTACATACAAAGTGTGTTTTTGCAGATACAGAGTAATTTCATTAGAGTACCCTGCAAAATCTTTTACTTGCATAACTTGTTTCCATTTCTTTTTAGTGTAATGAGATTTCATGATGAAAGCCAAATACAATCTAGTGTAGCAAAAGTGCATGTTACACTGATCCTAATAAGCCCAATGAAAATCAATAATGCTGCTAGTTTCCCTGAAATCAGCCTACATAAGCTCCAAGCACCATGTTCTGCCTAAAGCAGAGTATTAGAAGCTTACATAAGACAGACATTTCCTAGTAGAAAATCTGAAAACAACCACGGTGGAGAAAGAGAAAATAAAGTAAATAACTGTTACAAATACCACAAAAAATTGGGGATCGTTGCCTCCTGTCCTTAAGGTGTGGGTGAAAGATCAGTTCCCTTCCTTTTTCACCCAGACGCCAGAGCACTGCGCTGGCTGTATCCTGCACGAGGGGGAGTCCCCAGGCCCTGGCTTCTCTGCCTCCTGCAAGGGAAAAACAACATTGTCCACCCATTTGCTGAAAAAGGATTAGAAATTTTGCTCCGAGAGCAGAAGCCCCATTTTCGCTGGCATAGAAATGAGGGTTAAAATAACACTGGGGGAAAAAAAGTCAAGGCCGCTGTATCAAGGAGCAGTATTAAAAATTCAGGCAACCTGATGCAATGAACTTTGCCAAGATGCATGTATCATCTATCATATTTCCTCCATTTGCTTGCAGCTTGCCCTGCCTTCAGTAATGGGAAATGCTGAGTTAAGAGGGGAAGAGAGGGCAGGTCTGAAAGCAAAGACAAGAACAAGCAAACGTCAGAAGACAGAAACAGAAACTTCATCTATATGTTATACAGTATATCTGAGAGCAAAAGCCATCATTATGTAGATTTTTACTCTGCATGTATTTCAAATAAAATCCTTCTTTGAAGTTTGCCTCTTCTTAAATAAGCTAATAAATGTAGGAAGCTTAAAATATAATTTCCATTGCATTAGCAAGCTATTTTTTATTTGCATAAGAAAACGTTTCTCTGTAATGATCTACCTTATGAATGACCCGGGGAAATAATTTCAGGTTGCTTTAAAATGCAACCATTTGTTTCTTATTGGTGAGTTCAATTTCACTAAAAGTTATGGAGTGAACAGCAATTTGCAATATTGGATAGCCAAAGGTGCATAATTATTTCCAGTTTACTATTAAAATAATATTTAAATAATTCAGCATGCAGTTGCTTTTTTCTTTTAATGATGTACTATTAACAGGTTGGCAGATTTGCAAGAGTGAGGTATTTTACAAATTTTTTGAATTAGGAAATTCTTACAGAAGCAAATGTAAGCACAAGCTTTTATTTTGTGTAACGTTTGCATTGGAAAGTCTTCCCTCAGGACAAGAATAGATTGAATTTTCGCAAGTGTACAACTTCATGTAAGTAGCATATTTGTATTTATTTACGAAATGTAAGTAGGGTAGTCTTGAAGGAAATGATTGTATATAGGGAGCACACGTAGGTAGCATATAGGAATATGTGCCATGGATACATCAGAGATGCACTTCTGCCTTCCACGGGGGGATGGAGCACGGCTCGTTCTGCCTAGTTCAGAGGTTGTAACAGCTTCTGCCTGTACATCACAGGTGTACTGTTCTGTTGCTATGGAGACGGGCTCAAATGAGCAGGAAATTTCATTTTGATAAAGTTCTATTCTTGGGCAGAGGAAGAAGGCTCTATATTGAGCATCACATATGGCATTTTTTAATGTTCGAGACACATGTTCTGTAAACAACAACAGACTTGAGTTCAGAGCGAGTCGCATTTTCCCCTCCTGATGCCAGCACCTGAAAATATCCCCTTGGAAGCGGGTGCAGGAACATCCCTGCCCCACGGATCCGCTGAGCACAGAGAGCACCAGCAGAGGGGCAGGGGGTGGGCAGCAGCTCCCGACCCCACCTGGCACTGCCCGGGCACCCCTGTCTCGGGAACCAGTGGCCAAAACCAGGGCTTGATTCAGCTGGAAAGCGGGAAATGGCAGGTGAAAGGGTTTGTTAATTTTAATTTACGTAAAAACACTCATATTTGTTAAACAAAGAAATCAAACTTTTTTAAACGGAATATCTTTCCAACCCAATCAATCAAAACAGTGACATTAAATATTTTCACTTTTTCCAGTTCTCCACACACCAGGATTTATCAACCCTATCAATTCTCTAGGGCTGACAGAAATTTGCTAAGCAATTCCGTAGACCAGAACCTGCGTTTTTCGGGGGAAAGAGGATTTGACTGAGAGCTGCCTCCCAACTCTCCTCACTAAGATAAAAGCAAAGATAATTATCTCGGGGTGAAGAGCATCTGAGGTAGTTTCTTCTTCCTCTTCTTTAACCCCCAGCCCCCAGGAGCACCTTGTGCCCTCCAGGGACATTGCAGGGGGGGATCCCAGCCAGGGAACAGTGCCTTTCCTCAGCGCCTGGCCAAGCCTCGCAAGCCTCCTCAAACCGATGTGTGCTCCACCACAGGAGGGACAAAATCTAATTATGGGCAAAGCCAGTGGGGGATCAAAGCAGGAGTCAGGGACCAGCAGGGGTCTGGAGGTGGCACAGGGTTGCCGAAGGGCAATGGAGCCCCTTGCCTGGGGGGTGGGGGGACAAAAGTTCACAGCTCATTTGGCAAACAAGGATCAGGAGGTATTTTTGGTGGTGTTTTGTTGTCATTTTTGTTTGGTGACTTGTGGCAGGGTTTTTTTCCTTTTCAGTTTAAATCTCAGTATTTGAAAGCTCCTAGATATTTACATCTAGCAGCCTTATTCCAACAGCTAATATATGAAGACCTTTTGGGGATCATAGGAATTTTTTCTGCTGTAATTTGTAACAAAAATAATTTAAATATTAAGGAATTCACTACTACTCTTAGACTTTGTGCAATACTTGGAAAGTACGGAGTATTAAAAGCCTTTTACCTCAGAAACACCTTTCCTTAACATAACTAGTGTTTCACTCAAAAAGCCATGGTGCAATCAATTCTGCTTCTGGCATACATTGAGCACTAGTCATTGCTGGGAAGGCCTGTTGGCAAAACTGAGCCCTTAGCTATCATATGTCTTTTCCTAAACTGTATCTTAACTTCCATAAATAACCAATGAAGTGGAATCTCCTTTGCACCTCAGTATTGTGTTCTTTTATTATAAAAAAAATCTATTTTGTACCATAATAATATCACTTGCCACAATAAAATACAAGGATTAGCTTCTCCCCCGTCCCCTCCTGCACCAAGCACTTAGACTGCAGCAAGATAAAGAAAAGCCAAAGAAAATGAAAAATATCAATAGTTACACTGGTAAATTGAAATACTTACTATCTTGGGGGGAAAAACCTGTTATTAAAAAAAAAATACCTGAGATAGTGTCAGGCAGTGTGACAACGAAGATGTCATTACTAAACAGGACTCTTCGGTCCCTTAGCTGTCAATAATTAATACATTATTTACACTTGCACATTCTCATTTCCCAGCTTTCAAGATTTCATTTACACTCTGATCCTTTGCTTAGCAGAAAATTTAACATCATTGCGACCTTCTTCTTCCTGACACTATACACCTATCAAACAGAGAAAGAGAATAGCATCTAATATGTGCATTTATTAAAGTAGAAAGCATCAGTTACTGGAAGAAGTGACAAACGCCAGTGTTTGCCACAAGAAAATGGAAGGGAACCAAATTGCTCACAAAAAAATCAATTAAGAAACCATCTTAATAATACTGTTGGGGGGGGCCTCAGCATTTGCATGTTTTAGGGAAATGTAGCTGAAGTGTTTCTAATTAAAAACCAAAGGAATTAGCAAAGTTATGAAAGCCACGTCACAAACTACAGACAACCTTATGTTAAAGATACACCATTTTGACTATCAGAAATGAAAATATCCTGTTAGGTTGAAACAGCATTTTCCTCATCATGCTGAGGAGATACAGCCTAGGAGAAGCAATGTCAGATGGTCATATGAGATGTGAATCACTGTTACATCACAGTGTACATAAATGTACATATTTATTTAGTATAAGGATAGGCAAACTATCAGCATAAAATTTAACATATGTTAAAACTGTGCTGTAAGCAAGGATTGCCAGAACATAGATGACTGGGATAATCCTTTTGAAGTCAGTGCCAAGTTTCATGTTGAAGTTAATTTTTCTGTTTCGAAAAACAAGTATTCTGGACCTATCCTGGCACACTGGGGCCAGACACTGGATGATCTTGAATTGAGAAAACCACATAAATTTGTAATTTGGGCTCTCAGGAAATTTTTCTGTCTACTTCAGTGGATTTTGGAGCATGTCCTCAGTACAATCAGAAACTATTAGGAGTAATGGCAGCAATAACCCTACTCCAGCAGAGGAAGAGCTGGGAGATAACCCAGAGACGCTTTTCCACATGCCAAAGTTACTTTGTCATTTTTTTGGTTGGATTGAGTTTATGGTCATCATTTAGAAGACCTTCTTCTAAGTCTGTAGAAATGTAAAGCTCTGATGTTACTTTCGGGTAACTTTGCAGAAGGTGGCTGAATTGCCTTAGCCAAGCAGGCACTTCCTCCAGCTGGAGTTTGTCAGTGCTGCCAAAACAACGGGGCTGCACTGGGCAGAAGGGATGATTCTACAGCAGCACAGGTTCAGAATTAACCCTACCATTGGCTCTCTTGCTCTCTCCAAGCTCCTCTGCTGAGGTGTTGCCACAAGTTCTTGCACTCCTCCGTGGTGGGGATGGCATCCTTGTTAGTCATACAGAGGCCTGGCTGGATTTGGCACTTTCTGAAATTTCATCTCGGGAGCTGTAATGACAGAGAAAACACAGACACACTGGACAGCTTCTGCAAAATGCTGTACCATCTGCCTGGCCAAAAGGAGCACACCAGCCAGGAGGAAGCACTGCAGTGATGCAAACATTTTGTCCTACCTAAGGCTGGGCTTTGTCACTGTGTTCAGGCACTGTGGACATGGAAATCCACCTGAGGTGAAGTTAAACTTCAGTTCACCTAGGCACAAACACAGCAGCCAGTCCCACAGTGCCATAAAATAATAGCAGTGATAACCATCTCCCACTTTCTTCTGGTATAGCCAGCATCTAGCTGGCACTGCCAAAACCATGTGAAACAGGGAGGTCTGCATTAATTATTATAACCACTCCAAAGTTAATATCTCATTAATTGATTTGCCATTGCATGACATATTGACTCCAGTTTGTACAGTCCTGTCTCCTCATCATCAGCTGGTGATCTCCAGTTGGTACTGGAGTGGGCACATGTTATTGCACCCGTGCTGCCTGCTGCATCCCACATCCCTTTCTTTTCCCAACCAGCTTCACAACAACTGATTGCTACAATGCCATAAAAAAAAAAAAAGTAGTTAATATTCAACAAAAGGAAGTTCATGTATTATTTTGCATTCTGAGAAATTAGTATCATTCTCTGCAAATAAAAATTTCCAGGATGAATTCTTGCATGCCAGTTCTTAGCCAGGAGCACAATATATTGGTTGAATTGTGTTTTCTTGTTAGCAATAGAGATTTTATAGCAGAGGCCCTGGCAGTCTTTATGATGGAGGAGCAAACACTATTCTGCATCCACTCTGACATAAAAAGTAATCATTTCTGGAAGACTCTATCACAGTGAAAATTCCAGGCTGTGGACTGGATTCAAATTGGTGAGCACCCAAACTGTGCCCAAATGCCACCCAGTTGCAAGAACTGTTCTGAATTCCTGAGCTATTAGGGGAATATAGTGTTTATGAGACATGCCAGATTGATGGCATCTGCATGTAAATTCTTTTTTGCTTGCCACACAACAAATACACATGGAAATCAGAATGAAAATTTCCCTCTGCTGTCCCTTTCTGTAAATACCTCCAGGACAAGTGATGGGCCAGCTTTATTTACTGAGTTAAGAAAATAGATCACTCTCCCAGTACAATTGTTCTTCAGTTCTAGTTGCTCTCATTTTTATGATTAACAGAAATATTAGCTATTACAAATGAAGAGTTTTGCAATATGAGTAATTCTGAAGAAATTTTATTCACTCTTCGACTACGAGGGGAAAGTCTAGCTCTCCTTTTATCACCATGCAGCCCTTTGACTGTGAGAGAACAGTCTTGTAAGTCTAACATGAGACTCCCCAAATCACAGGCTTTTGCTTTTTCTTTTTTTCTTTTTTCTTCTTTTTTTAATGTTTTGTCTTGAAGATAAGAGGAAACAGAAGCAGCTTTGGTTTTATATGGTCAGGCTTGCTGGTTTTGATAGTTTTGGAACAGAGCTGCTGATACATTTAGAAAATACAATTTGGCAGTGTCAGCCCACGCTGTGTGCCGGTCTGTCATGTGGGGGTGGGGAGGGATAAGGATCACAACGCAAAATGGGAACCGTGTGTAAAACCACAGTAACTCATCTCCAGAAGAGGAGTTTATGTAAATTACCATTAAAGCCTTTACTCTTGTTTGCTGATAAATTTATAGACATTAGCATCAAGGTAGCAATCAGGATTCATCAGCTTTACTTTTTTATAACCTGTTAGTCTCTGATAACTTCTCTCTTCAAGTGACATACAGTAACATTGTGCAGTATTAAATGATATGCACAAATAAGTACCTAATGGTAGATTTAAAGATGTTTCAGCAGTCCAAGTTCTTTCATTTTCCTGATTATAATGGCATTTGCATAATGTATGAATTCAAACATTATTGCTGTTAAATAATGCATAAATATTCTCCCATGCTGAAATACATCTATTTCCTCTCCATGAATTATTTTGAATGTATCATTCAGTTGTTTTTCTATTTAAAAATGTAGTTAGAACCCTGCATATATCAGTATTATGACTGGGAGAAGTATCATCACAAGTAGTTGGCTAACACTCCAAACTGTAAATGAAGTATACATTATTAAATGGGCCATTCCTTCCTTCTTCAGAAAGCATTATCGCCAGAATACAATATTTAGCATTTCGGAAATGTCAGAAAGAAATGCAGGTACATATTTGATTATCTGCCAGGTCTTAGGAAAGAAAAAAAAGAAGAACAACATATTGCTACCCGACCTGAAGGGAATATGAACATGGTCATATAAAAAGAGATAAATCTGTAAGACAGGATTGTGTGAGTTCTTGAATAGGTCTTTGTGAAACTAAGCACCTTCAACACCCATTGACTTCCAATCCCATATCTCCCAGGTGATGGACCCTTTTATTTATATTTGATTCTATGAAATGTGCCATCCAGCCAACTCTTAGATAAATTCTGTCAACACTGTCACAGAAGTCAGTTACATCAATGACAGATGACAGGATAAATAAAAGGACTTCGGGATTCAAGTGGCTAAAGTTGAGCACAAAAAAATTTAAGTCTGCACAACATTTAACCGTAAAAATGTCAAAATGAGAATAACATAAAATGTATGTCCCTCCTGGGTTTATAGCCCAGCTGAAATGGTCAAAGAAGGTAAGGAATGTAATAAACACCCAAGGACACAAAAATATCTTGTCTGTATGCTTACTTAGAAGTGTGCAAATGTACAGATTTGCCTGCTTCACCCTAGTGTCTTTCCCCCCTGCTTTATGCCACTGCAAAATCTTATTTTGAAATATCTGTTTTTGCAATTGCAGTGTTTAAGTAAGATTTAAGTATTGACTTCTAATTGTGTTGCCTCTCTCTTTTACCTCCTCTAAAACTGGTGTGTCTTTTTTTAATTACTTTTTACTTGCCATGTAGGCATGACTTAGTGTTTCAATTTGGACTCTCAACTTGCTGGATTCTATTGTCTCAGTCAATTTTCTGTTTGGTGAAGGTAGAAAATAATCAAGTCTCCAATAAACATCATCTTTGTTTTAACGTGTCATCTTTTACAATTTGTCATTATAATGCTAAAACATGTCTGCTTCATCAGTGCCATCACCATTGCTTTACCCATATAAACCCACACACCTGTACAAACATACGTGCAAAGAAACAATTTATTCTGTCAAATAGATTTTCTGTCATTGCTCCTCCCTTTTTCCCTTTACTGCTGTCAATGCTAGAGTGGAAATGCACTTTTAAAACCTAATAAATTGATCCAGTGGTAAAATGAAGGTATTTTGCTTACACTTATTTAAAGTGAGTTTGCATAAAATGGAGAACATTCTGAAACAGATTTGATCAACTTGAAACTATTGCAAATAAAGCACAGAAAATGTAGTTTCTTAAATTCAATACACTTGTTAACCCAAACAAAATTACTGTGAAAATTCATGTCAGTTTCTAATGCACAGACATCTCAAAAAAAAAAGGGGAAAAAAGAGAACTTACTGCACAAATGCTTTACTACGAATAAAGTCTTTGCTTTACAAGACTGGCTATTACCACCCAGATTGGACCATGGTGAAGCATGGTTAAAAATACTGCAGTTTTACTCAGTGAAGATATTTTTGTAGCCCAGCTGTGAATAAGAAAAGACCCCACCTCATAATACCCACCCAGACACTGCCTAGTGACAATTAACTCTTCTTTTCCCTTTACTGTGGGTGGTTTTTTTCTCCAAAGAGATGGTCTTTCAAACCACTTTACACGTGCCTCCTTGGTGGCACAGCAAAGTCCTGCGGGTGGCCCGTGGCCAGCACCTTCCAGGGAGCTGAACCTCTGGTGAACTCTGCTCAGAGCAGCAAGTGCCATGCTCAGGGCTAAGCTCTCCAACACAGCTAATAAATCTGGGTTACTTTCTCTTGGGGGAAAACATCTGCAAGACACAGCTGAGCTGGAAGACTCTTTTTTCACCTGTTTAAACAAATTGTCTTGATGCCCAGCATACAACCAGCAAAAGGCTGGAGACAAACGGGCTCCTGGAGCAAAGCTGCCCTATGTGATGTGGGACATGCTGGACTTCAGCAATTTCCACAAGTCATGAAGAAAGGACAAGGTGGGCGGAAAGATATACACTCAAGCTAAAAACACCTTTGTTTAATTTACAAATGGTTTAATGAAGTATGAAACTCACCTCCTTATCTCGTTGTGGGTTTGCTGTCAGGAGCAGAGGGGCACAGTTCAGAGCAGTGACAAAAAAGAGCAGCAGTGTATGTTTGAAACGCTACTTCCCATGGGTCCCGTGCTTTTGATTTCTGCCTCTAATACTGATACGAAGTGACAGTAGTTGGATAAAACAATCAAAATTGGAGTTGAAGAGCTTATAAACCTCCTGACACTTCAATAAACCAAAAGCCAATACAAACCTTAAAAAAATCATATATCCATTTTGACTCTGCAAAGCCACATAAAGCAGAACTGAAACACACTCGGAGAGCTAGAAGTTTATCTCCTGATTTATTTTACTCTCATTTCATAAATTTTAAATAAAAAAAATAAATGCTAAATTCTACATGGAGAAGTAAAATCTTTTATAATCTTTTAGATAGTTACAGCCAGTTCTCAGAAGAGCTTTATGCCTGCTGCTAAATGTCTACAAATCAATATTTAATATTTTGGAAGATGAAGTCTTAATTATCCATCTCCCCTTTAAGCAACAAACCAACTTTCATTGGAAATACAACCATTGTGCTTATTAGCACACCTTTTCCTGTGGGTCAGAGAGAAAGGCTTCCAAGCACATTTCTTGTTTGCCTGACTTTAATTTCACCTGATTTTATTCATCTGTAAGTTGATCTCAGACGGTTTCTAAGACTCCTGCCATAGTCAATGGCACCTCCAAGCACTTGGTTCAGCATTCCAGGCTTCCTCATCACGGAACTTCCTCTTGGGGCAAGGGTGTTGTTCCAGGTAACACCAGAATTGAGATTTGCTGTCAGACCCCAGTCCCCCCAGTCTGGCATTTAACCACACACTCACTCTTACCTGTGTTCACATGACACCTCCCCGAGCACCTTCCTGCAGAACACCCTTCTAAATGGCCAAGGCTTTTGTGTAAGAACTTGTGGCCTTATGTTGCTAATACGTATTTTTAAAAAGTTATTTAGAAAAGATAAAATCCCACCTCAGGGCAGCAGCTCAACCTTGCAACACAAAGGCGCAGAGGATGGGCTTCAAGCTGACAAAGCCATGAGAAACACCCTGGTGCAGCTCCCAGCCAGAGCAGAGCTCTCCCAGGTACCTTTTGGCAACCTCGGATCCCATTGCCTGCTTCTCTGTGCCAGGAGGGAAGCACTCCCCAGCTACAAGCAGCTGCCACAGGAACTGCTGCTGCTCTGCCACAAGTGGGAGGCCGTGAGATGGGATGGGGTCCACAGCACCTCTGAGAACAGCTACTCCAGACCAGCTGGTGTGTGGCATCCTGGCTCCCTTTGAAATGATAACCCCTTGGCAAGGTCTTTCCACGATCAAAAAACATCTGAGACATCTCACAGGGAAGAAGAGGGGGAAAAGGGAGCCTTCGGGGCATCATGCCTTCAAAGAACCCAGCTGAGCAGCCTGGCAGTCTGCCTAGTGCAGGGAGGGTTTCCCTGGCAGCTCTGTGATGTGCACACCTTTAAGTCTCCAGCCAGCTATTTTATGGTGGCTTCAGACAAGTGGAGAGTATATTGAAGGTGCAAAGCTTTAGCAATTGTTATTTTTTTGAAGAGTTTTGGTGGAATGGTAACATCTTTTCACCCTTTCCTGTTTCACACTTGTGTTCAGGCATTAAGAGAATTCCCTTGCATAATTCAATGGCAATCACAGGTGACAGCCATCAGTGCAGCTCTGCTGAATCCAAGAGCCCCATGCTGACTTACTCAAATGTCTGGCCACAAGCTACTTCAAGGGATTTAATTTACTGCACAGAAAATTTCTTCAAAAGGTTTTTTTCCTCCGGATGGAAACTGTCCTCAATACCATGAGTGCACAGCAGCTGTATCAAACATTTGGTCCACTAATTAAGAGAACTAGAATAATCAGCTTTAAAGCTCTAATGCCCATCTCTAAATACATCTAAATGAATTCAAACTAATTTCTACACAAGCAGTAGAGAGTACTACTTCTTACAGAGACACATCATATTGGTATAACCTGAGACATTTTTACATTTTCTGATTTTATTTTTTGGGGGGACAATCATTAGCAATCTGATCCTGTCCGCTTGGGGTTAAAAAGGAGACTTTTTTCTGGCATGAGTAGAAGCAAGATCAAACCCTAAACACATGCCTTCCCTAGAGGACCAGGATATGCTGATGTGAGAGATTGCTTCAGCAAGCAGAAAAATGAGCTGGAACTTCTACTTTTGCTTTGTCCTTTGCATTTTTCATACTCTGTATTGACAGCTTCTAGATGTGCAGCATTCTGTGGCTGGTGATCCTTCCTACGCCTATGTACTCGGCTGTCTACAACCCTATTAACCTCAGATTTATTAGCTAGTTTGTCAGCCACTTACACTGTCAACTTCCCAAAAGGCAAATACATCCCCATGCGAAGATGCACCAAAAAGACAGCAATGGAAAAAAGTGCAATCCATCTCACCCTTTAAAACTTTAAAACCATTTAAACAAAAGGTGAATATTCTAAATGTATTCAACACAGCTTTTAAATTTATGTAGCAAACTTCAGTATTCCTCTTACCTTCAGAAAATATTATTTTCTTACTATTTTGTATTGCTTGGGGAGGGACAAGTATGTTGACTTACTGAAAAAGATCACAGTGGATATTTGGTAGGAAAGTAAGATATTAATAATGAAGAAGCTATGATAATGAACAGACTGTTTTGTGTGATTAAGGCTTGGTGATAAAATGTCTCAAGGGGCGTTATTTTGTTTCTTGTGCTTCAGACTCCACACAACAAGGTGCTAAAATTTCAGTGCTGGGTGCAGTACCTGGTGTATGGACACAGACTTGCTTTATCACCTACTCAGGGAAATGGCTGGGACACCAAAGCAACATGGAAGTTCTTGAACTTCCTAAAAACAGGGCTCTGCATGCTAACTGGAGATTGGAAATGAAACCAGCAAGGACACAGCAGGAGAGCCTACAAAATATCTAGATAGGTAGAAACACGAAGGTAGATATGTTGCTCTCACCCAAGATAAGCAAGGAAACCTTGCTAAAAGGTAATGAATACCTTATATGTTTTCTCTGTGTAAATCATTGAACACTTATGTTTTTGGGCATATTTCTGCAGCTAGGATACATTTGATAAATAACGAGTTCACCAGGCAACATAATAAAACATCAGTTGCCTCAGTGTTGCTGAGGCTATTTTAAACAAAACCTCCTCCTGTGTTTTCCCTGGTGTGCATCTTGGAAATTTAAGAGCGGGCAAGTGTTTTTGTACTTTACCTTGTGGAAAAAAGTATGAGAATGCATGTAAACCTGGCTGAAAGGGAGGCAGTGAGGGGAAGGATGTAACAGGAGTTTCAGGAACTAATGTTGAGTATCTAGCCATCCTGTGTTTTATCTCCCTGTGCCATCAAGAACTCAGTGGTATCTATTGCACTAAATGCAAGATGTACTTGGGACAAACAAATAATTTGCAATAAGCTTAAATGAAAAACAGCCTGACAAAATGGATTTTTTAAAGTAGCACGATATAAAAAGCACAACCAAAATAAAATCCATGATGGACTACTGAAACAGTCTATTTCGCTTATTGAACAAGTCTGTTATTTATTGAGAAAATAAAAGGAACAGAAAAGGGAAAGTAGAAATATTGGAAGTTTTACTGTTGTTTACAATGATTGCAGTTTAATTCTAACAGATCTCCTCTCAACCATATCTTTTTATCTCAACACAGTTCTTCAAAAATGGGAAAAAAAGGTGCAAACATGCTTGTATGAACTAGCTGAGGTTTGCTTTTTTTTTTTATTCTTCTTAAATTTCTTTGTGAAGATGTTGAATGCACCAAGTCTCATAAAATGCAGAATAGTACAAGCCTCAGACTGTCCTGGTAGGTCCAGGGTACCTATGGTTATTACAATGATGCCTATGAATGAATTCAGAGTGTGCAAACCTGGTCCTCACAAGGAGTTAGAGCAGACCACCCTGCCCCTTTAGAGACTTCTTAACTACAGCACTAATTTGTAGTATGTTAATTAACAGGAACGCTCATTAACACTGTGATGAGTGCTGCCGCCAGCCCTGTGGGTTGGTCAGGGTCTGGTGAAGAATAAAGGTATTGATGCCTTAGGTTTTAACTTTTATATTTTTCAAATCCTGCATTCCCAGTGTGTAACTCTGCAGTGTCCTGCAGCCTGTGAGCTGCTGCTCTCTCATGCTGAGACAGACAGAACAAAGCCTCTCCAGGCTGCTCTCCAAGGACACCCAGCCCGGCCTAGGCCCAAAATGTGTAACCCAGCATCTTGAGAAGGGGGGCAAGCTGAGGGCAAATTACATCATTAGCTAAAGTTTAATTGGTGAAATTATGCTGATATGCAAATGGACCAAACCTATAAAAGTGTGAAGAACTCGTGACTCAGGGTCCATCTTGGGTGTAGCCTTTGGCCTGCCCAGGGTGTGCCTCTGAAGGCCTTTCTAATAAATATGCACTTTTATTCCCTTACTCCTGTCTAGTCTGTTTCTAGGTTGGCCTCTTTAGGTATCAGTATCAGTTCCTTGCTGCACTTGCTCAAGACAGGCTGTGTTTCACAATCAACCTCCCTGCCCCAGCACAGAGGAGGAGGAGGAGGAGGACGAGGAGGAGGATGCTGCCATGCAGGAATGGGAGCTCAGCACTGCTGGCTCTGCCCCGTGTGCCCCAGGGCTGCCGGCCCCCCTTTGGCCATGCCAGCAAAGCCCTCACAGACAAACTCAGCCAGCACTGCAGAAATGCGCTGCACAAACCAGCACAGCCCCAGTTGGGGCCTGTTTCATTCCACACCTCAAACTTTGCTTCACTGGAAACTGAAAAGCTGCTAGTTTGGGTCAGGACTACCACTGGATGAAAATGGCTTTATAAGCTGTTTTGTTGAGGAAGCTATGGAGAACAGACTAGTGGGGTAAGTTTTTCTGGCTTTGGGGAATAAGGGTGAAAATATTTTCAGAGAGCATTTCCACAAACTCAAATGTTACCTCTGGATAATAGGCTGGAGCTTTGTTTCCACAAATATATCTCTATGTAAGGTTTCATGAAGCTTGGAAGACAGAAATCTGTGCTGGAAAACACTGTTTCTGTAAAATAGCTTCTTAAGACAAGATTGCAGAAGCGTTCCACACAGGGATGTATATGGGCAGATATTTTTAAGTGTTAATTCTTAAAAGTGCCATAGCCTTCTCCTTCTGTGCATAATATTTTTAATAAAAGGTATTTAAAAGCTTTTAAATAACAAAGTCTGGCCCAGTACCTTCCCTGAAAGGTAGTCAGATGTGCGGGTAGAATGCAAGTCTGGGGAGTTCTGTTACATCACATCACATCCACGCATTCCTCCTTCTTTCTTCTACCTATTCTACACAGGAACCTGTCTGAACATAATAGGAGTAAAGGTAATTATTTTGATTTGTGGTGTCCCATTTATGAGCCTTTTTGTAAGATTTTACCAGGCTGACTCTTTCATAATGAGGTTGTGATATAAAAGCATTCTTCATTTCAAAAATAAATCCCACATTATTAATTCTGCATGCTAATTTGATGGTCAGTGTTGATAACTATGTAAATATATTTTACTAAAAAATAAATAAATGTACTAATCCCATTTTTTCCAATTTATTTCTAAATACTTACTGTATTTGACACTTGCAGCTACATACTACAACAGCTTACTCTTCGCTATTGTGTTTATTGATTGAAATGCCATTCATTTTTGTGCAGATAAAAGAAATGTGTCTTAGCCTGTTTCTGTTTATTAAGATGTTGCAAGCAGGAATTTCACTTCATTTTAAAAAGCTCAGATAACACTTTCCTTGCATTTGCTTCATATAGACACTGTTTGAAATTCTGAAGAGAATTATTGTAGAATGCACTCACTCTCCTCTGTTTAGTTTCTATGAGCACAATGGCTCCTGCAATCCTCTTTGCCAGTAGTTACCCAGTGGTTCACATGTTCCACACACGTGCATAAACTGTAACATTAGCTTTAACACACCTAAATAAAAGATGATTGAAGGAAAGTGAAACAAGGAATTTGGGAAACTTAGAGAACTGTAGAATGCAGCTCTTTATTCCAACCAACCCATCAGGATTTCTAACTTGAAACCAATCACAATCTCTTTAATTGCTACGGCTAAATAGGATTCATTCCCCTCTAGTGATTGAGAGGGAGGATATAAGACTTCTACTGCTACTAGATAACAAAGCAGATTGAAGTTCAGATTGCATGGCTCATACCCACTGATAATATGCAGTCAAGAGATCATTAAAAAAAAAGATGTATTTTAAATGTTATAGCAGAACTTCCCTCATGAAGAAAATATCATAGTTAAGAAATAATGAAGAATTCTTCTGGAACATCATTAGAGATACAGAGAAAGATGGGTTCAGATATGGTAAGAAAAAGCAAAGGAGCAGAGTCACAAAGATCCCCCAAGCTGAAGATAAAACCTACAACTTGATACTGCAAAAAAACAGAAAAATATTAAATGCAGGAAATTGTTAGTTCAAGCCAATAAGCCTCTGTATTTTCCTACCATGGTTCCAAGATTTCTGGGTACATCAAAATGATCAAAGGAAGAGAATTGCAGGAGTGGAGGCTGAGGGATGCCCAGTGCCTCACAACCAAGAAGTTCTGAGGCAGCAGCAGCAGCATCGGGGCCCTAAGGCACCCCCACAGCCTGATCCTCCTGGGCACACACAACAACTGAGCCCCAGAAAAGTACTGGAACCACTCTGCCACCATAAAATCCTAACTTGCAAAGGAGCACTGACATTTAATGGGATAAATAACACTAAACAAGAACTGTTCAAATGCTAATATTGCTTTAACTTCAGAGGGATAAAGCAATATCCATAACTGAGTTAGAAACGGATCATGCTGTTATTTGTCAATATCCACAACATTAGCTGTTGTGTACCACTATAAAAGTTTCTTCTTAACCTGCTTTCTGATGCTCAAGTTTAACCACAGCAAAGGAGACAAATGATTGTCAACTCCCGATCCTTTGGAAAGTTATTTAAGTTAGCATAAATCCCTTGTGATCCAGCCACGATTTATTAGAAGTTTGGAAATGAGTGTTGCACATCTCCTTCCTCCATTTGCTATCTTCTGCCAGCTGTATAAGGACTCAATAAAAGAGTCATCCATCCTCTTTTGTCAACCAATAGTTCTCTAGTCTCAAGCTATAAATGAACAGCACAATAAATTAAATGTTTGACAGGGAAGATGTATGGCTTCACAATACTCTGATCTATGTTTTTAAGGAGAAAGCATTGAAACCCAGAGTTCCAGTTATGCTATTGATTACTGGAAAAAATGTGTTTAAATAAAGAATAAAGAACATTTCTTTTCCACCCAACCTTGGAAATTATTCTAATTCACAATCAGCAGAAACAATAAGAAAATAAGAGGTAATAACTTAAAATCATGGCAGCAAATCCAACTTGGTGCTTCACACACAAAGACATTTTTTCATAATTAAAAGGAAGGATATTGGTAGTTCAAATGGAAAGGATGCTTTTGGAAAACAGAGCAAAGAATAGAGCTTCCCTTGCTTTGCTGTCAAGAGTCACTAAATTAAGTCAGAAAGAGTGGAGAGAAACAGTTACCTCCAGAGATGGCTTAACCCCCTATCTCTGCCAGAAACCTCTCTTGACACAGGTAGTGCTGAGCTGCTTATCTCTGATGACTAATTTTGAGACTACGGTAGATGACTGGTTCAGATGAGATCTCTAAAATTTAGGCAGCTAAATTTAGGGAGATGAATCACACCAAAGAGCTTGCTTAGCTGCTGTTAACAATCAATAGCAAGACAAGTTTTATTTGACTGGTGCACTACGAAGGGCAAACTGGGCATTTTAACAGCTCAGCCATGCTACTGTCACGCTGTAACATGCTGGACCAAAACCTGCAAGCACTGAGCTGTTTCCAACACTGCAGGATGCCTCTAATCCGGGTTAAGCACAGCTTTCTGTATTTATCATCTGAGATAAATTGCAGCCCAGGAAGCCATGGATGTGGGCAGTTTGATTGGGTTGTTAGAATGGGTTTCAGACAAGTAAGAGAAGGAAATTTTATGGTTTAGTCATTAAAACCACTAAAGGTGCAGAGTCCAGCGTGCATTTGGAGGAACTTTTATCCATAGTGAATATATGGACCTGTTCCTGTGAAACTGCTGTACCTTACTTGTGTGGATAGGAAACACCAATAAACACAGTGGCTGAGAGAGAGGTATCAATAGCTGGCACTCAGGAATGAGCTATAGTTCCAGCAATCAGGAGAACCTGTGCACTGTAGTACTCTGCCAGCCTTTAGGGGGACTTCAGCACTACTGGAAAAAATCCTGCTCTGCATTTCGACGTCTCGAGGAAGACAGGCCCAGACTGAGTGTGATGTCCTTTTCAGTGAGCATCAGCAAGTCCAAATTGGACCAAGATCACACGTGCACAAAAGATAACTACCCCCAACAGGGCAGCACAGGGATGTCTTTTGTAGATAAAAAAGTGTTATTTCCATGTCCATCTTTTCTGACATATGAACTTTCAGTTTCCAGTGCTGTGTGAAATAACTGCAATTTTCCTTCAAGCACCTATTAACAGTGATGAGCTGACAGATGGGAAGCACGTGATCAGCCCACTCAACTTTCTTCATACCTGCCAAAACAATGATGCTACAGAATGAAACCTGCCCTCATCTTTAGATATTTTCTGAGAAGCTGGTGTGAAAACTTTTGGAACATCTGTAAAGTAATAGGAGAATCAGTAGCAAACAATTTGTGTGGTGTCAGCCTGATATTTGTTTCAGATAGTACATAAATAATGGAGAGAACAGGAAAGTAGATGTTTTCTGCAATTTAAAGTTTATGCAAAGCGTAATTTTTAAGAAACTTTCCTCTACCAACAATTCACTAATCTGTCCGTAGGAGGCAATTTTCAAGTACTTCCCACACACAGACACAAAGATTACAGGGCTATCTCTCTCTACTGCAAACCTTAGGCTCCTTTCTATTGAGCACGTTTTTCTTGTAAAAGGAACTACAAAAGACTGAGTAATCCTCTGTTTTAAAAACAGCTTTTTAATCAATTTAGTTATCTGACTGGAAGGAGTAACAGAAAAAGAAAACATCTCAGCTCGAGTTAACTTCTCCACCAACCACAATTTTTTCAAAAGTTCTTTCTAAAAACAAGAGTCATACTCCCACCTGTCACTCCAGGAAAATCCTGAACTCCTGCAAGAAAGTGTGCCCAGGTGCATTGGGTCAGGATAACCTCAGCCACATGTTCTGTACCATACTTACAGCAGAATCATTGTGAAATCCTGCCAGACTCAGCTCCAGACATAGAATTTGACACCCACTGGACACTGCTGCAAGTGAGGAAGGAGTGAAAAACATCACAGGGAATTAACCACCCAGTTTCCTGCCTTCCAATGCAATCCCCAGCCCAGAGCCATGCATACACCCTGCCTGCACTACAGATTTGTACCAGTTCTTAAAAAGGCCTAAATACTGTGTTTCTACATGCTCTCCTATCAGATGCAACTGAACCCTTTTTGCAGTCAGAAAGCCATTGTTCAAGCCTCTACACACACTTCAGTAGAGCTGTGCACCCCACAGCCTCACAGTGCTCCCCAAACTGGAGAGGCACCACCTGATGTACCCCAGAGCACTGCTCTGCTCTCCTGGGTCTGCTTGCTCCTGATCTCCTGCAAGAGTCGAGATGAGGCTGCAACTGCTCCTCTTTTGCTGGTCTCAGCAGCACATCCTTCTCAGCTGGAGTTTAGGGGCAGACCTTAGAGTGGGTTGCACGGGCACAGAAAGGTGTGCCATGTAAACACTGAAGGCCTTACTTCTTCCTCACACCAAATATGAATCAAAATCTCTCAGTTTCAGGTCAGTGCAAACCCTGCCATCAAAAGGTCATGCCACGTTTGCACAGGTGGGATCGGGTGGTGGATACAAGTCAGCTGAAGTGGCCAAGAGCTCTGAGCAAGGGGGTGCCCTGGGCTAAGCTGCACGTTTCTCTTGCAAGTGAAGCAGCCTGGTGAGTGCTCACCTGGGTGCCTCGGTGCCACATTTCAGACTGTAGGGAGGAAGTCCTAAAGCTCACCTCCTCCAGGTTCACCACTGCATCCTTCCTGCTCTTAGCCTATATTACTTAAAGAATTATTGTTCTAGAGTCATTTCAGTCAGGAAACACTGATGCACCACCAAGAAAATACATTAATCCTCCAGCACAGGAGTCTTCCCAATGCCCCAAAAGGGGCCTTTTGTAATCAGTTAGCAACAGGGGACACTCATCTCTGCCTGTTTCTACACTGCCCTACAATTCACACAGTATAATCCTTGTTCTGAACTGTCAGAGATACAGTTATTTGGCCAAAGGTCCTACCCTCACATACAGACCAGGTGCCTCAAGACACAAGAGCCTGGAGTTTAAAATGAGGTTCATCCAAAGTCTTCAGACAACTGGTAATTAAAATGCATAGAAAGTGTTCCAGGAAACTCAGTGCCAATTGCTCCTAGGTTTGTTATGAAAATACTGTGGTTTTTTAAACAGTATCTGGTAAACCCTTTATCTTTAGGTAAACCCTCTCCTGTTATCCTCCTAGGACATGCTGTTCATAACCCACGTGCCCTTCAGGAGAATGCAGGACTGGGTGCAAGGTGGCCAGGGATTCATCTGAACAGCATCACTGGGCCTCAGGAGCTTGTTTGGTGGCAAGATGACAAACAGTTGGCAGGATGTGTGTAAGGAGAATGACAACAGTGAGATTCCTGGGAAAAATACAGAAGAGTGGGTGTTTCCTGCAATCCAGGGGTCACTGCAAGCTGTGGTTGGTATCTCTACCTGTACCCATGGGGTTAAGAGCCACAGAGATGTGCCACATGTGCTTTGTAAAGGTACCATCAGTGTTTCAAGAAGAACTGAGCACTTCTTAAAAGACAAAGTACCCACCATTAACCACAATCTCCTGTCCTACAATAGCAACCAAGACATTTTTCTCTGATGCAGAGCCTGGAAGCCACAGTAAAAAGAAAAATCACGATTTAGAAATGGAATACTAAAAGACTGCTCTCTTGAAGAGAGCTCAGTAAACCTCTCTAAATTAGCTTCTGAATAGCTCTAAATTAACTTCTATTCAGGACTAGATTAAGGCAGGCTAGGTTCAAAGATGCCTTATGAGAGAAAGCCACCAAATGATCCTGCAATCATCCAAATAATCCACCTGGGATAGTCAGAATGACTGAAAGTATAGCTCAGGCCCTTCCTCCCTCTCAGGAGCACTGCCCAGGTCTGATCTCTTGTCTGAAGAAGAGAAACCTTCATTACCAAGAGGGCAGGTAAGTTCTGGTGGACACGTGGCAGAGGCTGATGGCCCTGCACCCCCTGGGACACTCCCCAGCCTCTCCGTGGTATTTCAAGCTGCTCTGACTCTGGTAGGCACCACAAAATGTGCTGCAGCTTCAGGCTCTGGGGAGCACAGGCAGCACACGCAGTGTCAAGGACAGGCTGCATTTCTGACATCTGCTTATTTATTGCTTGAGACACAGCGGCACCATATGCCTTTGCACCGGAAGCAAATTTAAAAAAAATATTTGCCTATAATATGGTAATTCCTTAATAGCTTGTTCGAGATTTCCAGAGCATCAGTGCTATTTTTAAGCAGAACTATTATCACCTCCATCTGAACTCCCAAATAATTAGATTACATTCACTCCAGAATATTCATTTTATATTCAGCTTTACAAGTTTTTTTGCTCTATTGTGCAGCTCTTACATTTGGAGGTCATTCCCACATTTTGCAGTAAAATGGAGAGTTTTGCATACCTTACCATACCTCTTCCCATTATTTGACCCTGTTTTCTCTGTCTTGCCCTCCCACAAAATAAACAACCTGCCTCCAATGACTTCTTCCCCCATTGGTGCCAGTTTTGCTGATTTCTGTGTTCCAGGCTGGTATTTCTGACATATTTTCCTAGGCAATCCCAGCCTGACGTGGTATGACTGACAGGGTTACCTGGCTGCTGTTGGCCTTGCCAGACTATTCCCCAGCAGAGACACTTTTCAAAGATGAGGCCTAATCCCACTTCCTTGTATCCTGTGAGTAATTTCATTATTCAGAAGCAATGATAAATATATTGAAAAGACATCGTAACTGTCAGCTCTTTGAAACAATATTCAATTTTAAATTGCAGTGGTAATTTCAAGTATCATATCATGTGAAGGAAACTCCACACTGTACATTCTACTTCTTCTGCATAAGAAATGGACATCTCTATGGCAGTACTTAAATAATGGAGGGCTAACAATTGTGATTAGTGACTGATATTAGAAAATCTTCAGCTTTAAAAAGCATTAAGGCAATAGGTTACACCCACAGAAAACTGTCTTGGCATAACAAGCATCCAGACTTGTTAATATTTACCCACAGACAGGAAAGTCTGAAATGCTAAATACCATAGATGGTCAGAACCTGCAGAAATGCAAATATTTTCATGAATATGTGCTGCAATTACAGAAAATTCTTTTGTCAAGTGACTTTTGCTAAAACCATTGCCTCTTTTGAGTCTGAATCACAGAATGTGCTGAGTTAGAAGGGACCCACAGGATCATCGAGTCCAACTCCTGGCCCAGCACAGCACCATCCCCAAGAGTCACACCCTGTGCCTGAGAGCATTGTCCAAACACTTCTTGACCTCTGTCAGGCTTGGTGCTGTGAGCACTGCCCTGGGGAGTCTCTTCCAGTGCCCAAACACCCTCTGGGTGAAGAACCTTCTGCTGATACTCAACTTCTTCCTTTCACACTGACACCAGCTGTAAATATCTTAAAGCAAAAAATTCACCAAAGGAAAGCATCATGCACTCGGAACCTGTGTTTCTTTCCTGCTAGCACAACAATCATCTAAGGCTTTCTGAATTTTCTGCTGTTTCTCACTCTGGGTTTTTGTTTAATTTTGAACAATTCTTTCTGTGAACTTGAGATCTATACCACTGCAGTTGATTATTCTTTTCAGATGGTTTCCTTCACTAACATCCTGAGACTTAATTCTTTTTACAGTCCTCTCTCTACCCTGAGGAGCAAATTTCCTATTGACCAATACTCAGCTCAATTCTGATTATAATTGTAAAGGCACTGCACTGAGATTAAACCTCCTACTTCCACATCTCATGCACAGCAATCTGAGAGGGTTATTAAAATAGACTCCCTTCTGATCATCTCTGTAGACGTTTTAATCTTACATTTAGTGTTTTTATATCCAAACCTTGTTCCTTACACACAGGGGGAAGGGAATTAATTGAATTGAGTGGGAGGTTGATTTGGTGGAGTCCATTGGAACTGAGCAAAAGTATCTCTCATCTATTGAAAAGCATTTACCCTGAATTCTAACAAAATAAGCCCATTTTTAAACTGTTCACTTCAAGGGGAAGAGTGGGAATTGTTTGTGCTCTGTCTTTCCCCACTAGTGTTTCTATTATCATTTTTCTTAAAAGCAGCACAGGCACCTGGGAAAGGATGATACAGCTGCAATGTATGGAGTGGAGTGTGGTTGGGTTTTTTCCCTGCTAATGTTATTTCTAGTACAGAAATGTGAAAGGCTTTTCAGTGGACTCACGGGATGAGAATGGACTGAGGGAGGCAGTTAACAATACTTCATTTTCTCTCTCTGCCCACTGCATGAAAGCAAACGGCCTGGGGCTTGGGTTCACTTGCTGATTTTCTCACGTCTTCTCATTTGTATGTAAAGGACAGAATAAGTAATAACAGTAGGAAAAAGCATCTGCCTAAAGCCTCTACTCAAGACGTTAGTGCACAATGCAAACTGGAGCTTCTCCATTAGGACTGTGAAACCCACAAACCCCAGCACCTCCCAGAACACAACGTGATTTAAAGAACAGACTACAGGGTTTGCTTTGGAAGAGATGAGGATCGTGAATTCTGAGCACATGGGGTGTGCTACGTTTACTCTCATGACCTGTCAGCATCTGTGGAAATATGTGTTCATCAGGAATAAATCAGATTTGCATGAGAATGCACAGGTATCCCATATCCTGCCCTCACACTGCACATCTTCAGCAAGAAGGCAGAATAGTTGCCATTAAGGTCAGAGGGAAGGAGGACCAACACTAATATTAATTACAGGGATACTCATGGGTCTGACCCCCAAGTCTGCTGCCAAGGCTTGGAAACAGATCCGTTAAATCCCAACATCCTTCTACCTCTTTCAATAACACAAACGTGACAAAATATCACAGTACCGTAACATAACATGGACAGCAAGCTCAAAATCTCCTCTGCTTTCCTGCGCCACGTTAGGACTAATTAAATACAAGCCTGTAAAGAAAACCTGGGTGCTTGCAATCTAACTAGAAATCCTGGGAGACAAGACCTGATTTTCTGCTCAGCTTCAGTGGTTGGATCAGTGTGAACAGCATCAAATCCTGAAGCACAACAGGCCCCTTGAATCAAAGTCCTCTCTAGCAAGTAACAAGGAGTCAAAAGTTCATGCATAACTTCAGGAACATCAGCAGTTCTGTAGCCTCTATTTCTTCCAAATGTTAAAGCTCTCCTTACTTTTATTCAACCTCCTCACTATTTTCAATTAATTGCTTTTATTTACCAGATTTTACATTTGTTAATCTGATCAATATCAAATTAACCTCACCTTCAAGGTCATTAGAGAACATGGTCTTCTAAGAAAACCCTGAGAGCAGCACGTACATTTTCCCTGCTCAACACTAGCAATCACCCTTTCTCCTGTCAATTGATCCTTTTTCATTACTAGCCCTTCCTTTAGTATATCAGTAGATTTCGTGATCTAAAAACCCAAACGAACTAGCAATTCTGCCATATCCCATAGATATCTTACCTGAGAAACAGGCCCAGACAGATGAGAAGGGATTGAGTCAGAACCTTAAAAAAACCCCCTCATTTGGCTTTGCACAGCAATAAAACTGAAAGCTCTGGAGTGTGTTTAGAAGTCCTGCTAACACCATTATAACTATCCAGAAAGGTTTAAAGCCTGATTTCACCCTACATCCATAGAAAACACATCCTCAAACATTCCCACCCCTCAATTCAGCATTAAGACCATCACCATTACCTGGACATCTTGCTGGTAAATCTTGTGATGTTCTGAACAGACAACAGGTCTTGCTCAGGTGCCCCATTGCACAGTCTCTGATGCACTTGTAGGTGAGGTCTCCTGGGCCAGTACTCCACACACAGGACATGAAGGATAAAGATGGTACTTCACAAGGCAGCGCTCTCTGTGCTCAGGTTTGGAATGATCAAGTCCTCCCAAGGTCAGTTTTGGCTGGAGAAGACAAGCAGTTCCTGAAACTACTCCCAACCCCAAAGTTCCCAGCGTGCTCACACCTGCAGAGGGCCAACAGCAGCATTTGCGTGCTGGGTTTGCACAGCACCATTACACCTCCAACAACAAGCAAAGGCAGCCCAAAGCAAGAGTGTGGGGAGCATTCACGGGGAAAGGGTGGTGCACAGAGGACAAGGAGGCAGCAGCATCAGAGGAATAAGGTACAAGGATACAATGCTGGATGCAGAACAGGTCAGGACAGTAGCTTTCAAATCCAATCAATGTAAACAATGCAAATGCTCCAAACTTGGGGCAGGTGGTGTGATGACAGGCAGGTGTTAAAGTAGAGAAAAGAAAACCATTAATTTCATTTAAGGTTTGGTGTATCTAGGCTGAGATAAACGGAAAATGGAAAAGGAAACATGATAGAGCAAGGAGAAGAAGAGGTGCAAAGTTTCAGAAAAGAGTAAACCAAGTCTAGCAGAACTTTTTTTAATTCAATGTTCAATCTGCTTTGACTCTAAAGAACAGAGCTATTTAAAACACTACAGAAATTTAGTGCAAGAACTAGTCTACAGCTACCTTTGCAGCATGTAATCAGCTGTAAGAATGACACTGCTTATCACCTTTACATTGTCATTACATATAAACAGAAATATTTCAGTCTGTTTCTCGAGAACCTCCCTTATTACACCTTCTTAAAATACTCCCATAGTACTGAATCAATTTGGTAAAACAGCTTTATTTTTGGCTCACTTTCTATGACATCCAGATCTGTGTTAATATACATGGCAATTACGTTCTAAGTAGAAATGCCACAATATTTTACTGTATTCATTACTACATAAATATGTAGATTTATGTGCATGGCTCATAAGGAGTAAATATTACCATTATCTGTCACCATAAAGCAGTAAAACCCTGGCTCATGAAGAACCATTTTTTTGCCTTTCTCCTCTCATATTACATTGATGGGGCAAAAATCAGAAGTGTTTTTTGAGAATGCTTATGGCCTTTACAACATGTCTGACAGCTCAAAGTCAAAGAGAGCCTTTGCTTTAAGAAACGTATGGCATAAATGTCAGCCCAACTCCACCAAGTAAAAGCAAACATCATTCTCAGCATGATTAACAAGGAACTAACACATTGTTTCAAAAGAACATGTCTGGAAACAGAACAGGAAAATCCCACCCAGATAATAACCAGAGACTGTAAAAGAGCCCAGAGAGTCCTGCTTGGACCTAAAGCAGTAATGACAGAAACACAACAAAAGTGGCATGAGAGGCACAGGGTAGGGGAAAATAGCACAATACCCCCCAAAACCCCATGCAAAAGAAACAGCATCCCAGAGATCATTAATTCATAATCACAACTATTTTTTCCTGCTTCATTGAGGGAAAAACATGAAGAATTTAAATAACATTATTTCAGCAAAACATGCCACATAGCCCGTGAAGCTGATGTAATCCACTTATTTGGCAGTGTGTGGCAGACCATTTCCTAAGATGCTGTTGTAAAGTGATGTGTTTATTATGTTAATTTATGTTACAACTCTGTGTAATACAGTATTTTAGTAATTATTAATGTCTAGAAGCTAAAGAGATTCATATGGGCACTCAGGTCAATAAACATCACAGTGTGTATTAGCTCAAGTCCTAGAGCAACTTAATATTTCCACCTGTATCTAAAATCTGTGACAGTTCCAGCCTTTAGGGCTGGAACAACTATATCAGCATAAAGTGTTTTAAATATGAGATTTCATTACATTTTAGCTGATATTTGACTTGTGTTGAAGCAGGCAGTGTTGTTTTCCCCCCTCCTCCCCTGAGCATGCTCCATCTCCTTTAGTATTTCTCTAACCATTCAGTGACCAGGTTCAGTCCACTAAAGTGCAAAAACTAATACCAAAAAGGGGAGAGGGAGAAGACAATGGAGAAGTTAGACATTTTTGGTAGGGATGCTGTCAGTTTAGCAGGTTGAATCATGCAGATGAAGGGCAAGAAGACAGGCATCAGAGCTGGCAGAAGATCCCAACCAAGAATGGCAGGAGCAGAACTAATCCCTTGAATAGCAGCAAGCCTTCAGAACAGCCCAACTGTAACATGAAAGCACCTCCTGAACGATTCCTGGCTACTTCCTGCAGTGCAAGAGGAGCCTTTGGAACACCTCCCGTCCTTGACAGCCATGTTAACAAAGGGATAGGAGAGAGAAATAGGTTATATTATTAGTACCAATATATTTAAAGTTATGTGTCTTTTGCATGTAGCTAAATCTTTCATCACATTTTGTACAAGGAATTAGGCAGTTGTATATGTTAGACTTTAAAAATCCAGTTGCAATTTTACAAGTATTAAGTATCTTAAAATCAAATTTGGAAACAAGCTGACATCCAAAATATTTGAAACTTGTAACAGTTCCATTTTCCTTACTGCTTGAAATGATTGCAAAAGAAGGTGCTTAAATGCTAACAAGTGTAAGATATTTTGACACTTCAACACTTCTTAAAATTGCCAAACACAGAAGAATAAGTCTGTAACAAACCTGGTAACTCATACAAATCAACCAGTTTAAAACATCAGTTCTTTATCAGTGGAAAGAGTTGTTAACGTCTCTGAACAATAGAATGGTGGCAAATAGGCATTCTGTTACCTGACAGGCAACTTGATATACACATACTTACTCAACAGATTTTGTACTATAGATTAAGGCAGCCCAAAGATCAGAGTTCTATTTGTGACAATTATTAATGTGTAAAAGTGAAGTCTCAGCTAGATTCAGTGTCTCACATTATTTCCAGTTTTAAGTGAATCACACCTGGCCTCACAGTGACACACAGCTCATCTCCATAGTGCTGCTTGACAGATTTAAAAAACCTTAAAACACTGCAACTTAAATTTGCAAATTCATTTTTGAAATTGGAAAGAAAAAGCAAGTGCAAGGACATAGGCTGAAACTGACTGAGAGAGGGTACAGCTTTGGGCCATGTGCTCTGCAGTAGCCACCTTTCACACAGTGTGTGCAGAGGAAGCTCTCGGCTGCTCGTCTCTAGGATCTCTAGGGAGCTCATGTTCTTGTGTAGCAATTCAGTATTTACAGCATTTTCCCTCAGTTTCATTTCCTTTGCATACTCAGTCACTACATCTGGATGAACTTTCTCTTCTCCCTAGGAACATGGTTTTGGCAGGGCAGATGTCTGCACAAGTGAGTATCTTCGCATTCAGTAGCAGTTGCCTAGATACCACCTTTGAAGTGCCAGAAGCCTGGACTTGTTTTTTCCAGCACAGAAAACGAATGCCTATTGTTCCAAGTAGTAATCCTCCTGCAAGTTCACCAACTTCTACATTGACTATTATTAAGTTCTACTAACATAAATGTAAGTAACATTTACTACAGGCATAACAAAAAAATACAAAGTAGAGGACTGAAAAGTATAACTTCTTTTAAATTGCAAAAGCGTTATTCAGAACATAACATTAAGTTCCAAAAATATTTCAAAAAAAAATGAGGCATTTTAATAGCTTCTCTCTGAGCATAACAAAGATGTTGGTTACTCAGGATTCAAGCAGGTTGCTAAATACTAAGTGAAGCTGAAATTAATATAACTTTCAATATCCCATGATTTCTTATGAGAGAACTGTCTCAAAACAGACTGAAGGGCTCCCAGATTTTTCTAGGGCTACTCAGTGTCCTAATCCAAGAGCCTTAAGTGCAGATAGCCCTAATCCCACTCTACAGCACACACCCCAAAATGTTCTGAAATCATGGATGCAACTTGCTGTGGTTACTGCAGGGTCTCAGAAGTGCTGGAGAGTCCTATACGCACTGGATCTGACAGGCCTGAATCCCTAGGAACCTAACAGCTGCAGCAATAACCAGGTTTTGCTGCAAGTGCGATGGCTCACTGAGGGAAGTTTAGGGTTTATACTACTGTCCAGATACACCAAGCACAATATATTTACTTTCCAGTAAATCTGTCTGGAAGTTTACCAAGCAGTTCTAAGTCCAGAAGGCGGCTGGGTAACTGCTCCCAAAATAGAAGGATCTCTGTACTTTTCTTTAGCTATGCAGGAATATGTCACGTATGTTGTTCAAAATCACCTTGAAAAAAAGCTATGTTTTACAGGATTCCCATCTTTAGAAATTGAGGAAGCTGCTGTGGACTGAAAAAGGATGTGTATGAAAGGAAAAGTCCAGGTTTCCAACTGGCTCAAAACGTGTAAAAGCTGGAATTAGAAAAGAAATGAAATGTGGTATCCTTTTCCTTAGGGCAACCTATTCAGAAGACCTGCGTAAAACTTGCAGATCACAGCCTATACAAACCAACAGTGTACATTCCTGTGAAAAAAGTTCTGATACTTTACAGGTTTGCTTTGAAAAGCAAACTACTTCTAAGGATTTCCAAGTATCCTTAAGAAAATTGCAAATAAATATTAATATTGATCTGTTAGTAAGATCTCTTGGATTCTACAGACTTCAGTTTTACTGAGCAACTCCAGTCACTTGTGAGTGGTAAAGGGTGGTGATGTGGAAATTCTTCCATTTCCACAGCTGAGAGCACATCCCTTGGTGGACCAAAACTTGTGGCACTCAAACAAGATATGCCACCTGCAGGAAATATTTAGAGTTCACCCACAGCAATGCAGAAGGGCTTGGTGTTACCATTCTCTAATTAAAAGAACAATTTATTCATTTGTAACAGGATGGCACCACAAATACCTCTGTTTATAAGAACTATTTTGAGTGAAGAGCCACCAATAGAAAAAGGTCATCTACTATTAACCATGTATTTTAGTGTAACTACACATGAAAGAAGATGAGGTATAGCTCCATCTTCCATCTAAGAGGAACTTGAAAATGACCACACTCTGAAAACAAAGTGGACTTAAACTGCAGCAAAAGATTTAGGTCAAGATTTTTTCCCCTAAGGTCTAGGAGTAAGCATGCCAAAACAGTGATACAGACTAAGGAAGTTGTGTGGCTTCTACCATCAAACAAGTTAGACACACTTCTGATCAAAATGATTAAGGTCAACCAAAATTTGCTTAAGAATTGGAAAATGGCGACCTCTAAGTTTATTTTCTATAATCAACAGGAAAATCTCCCTCTCTCTAAAAAGAGAAGAAAAAAGGAAAAGCCCCCTCATTTTGAAAGACAAACGTTGTTCACAAGAAGTTTACTCAAATTACCTAAGTCAATACCTGAAGGTCAATGTTTAGACAACAAAGCACAGCATGATGAAAGGAGTATTTTGTTGACACAGCACCAGGACTCTTTACTGAGGATCACCAATGTTTTAAAGTGGAAAGGCCAAGTGTCCCCCCACACACAGCAAATCACCGGTGCTTTCTCAGATGCAGCTGCCAAGAAACCTTTCTTGCTCCAGAAAGGAACAGGCTAGTCCAGCATGATTTCAGCTGCACAACTGATATCTTCAAAGGATGCTGATGCTGTCAGAGAGAAGCCCAGGGCATTAAGGAACTAGGGGGAATAGGGTTAGCCCAAAGGATACTGGTGTACCCTGCCATAGAATACAGATGGTCAGAAATTTTACAGTTTGTATTTTTCATCAAAAAATGCCAGTCCCCACATGTGTCACTTGATGACTGCTCTAACAAATCTCTTCCTGGATCCCACTAGCTCACTTTATCTAGCTCTTTGGCAAGCCATCAGTGTCAATCATCCTAAACTACCCTGACACATAGCCTATCCTAGGGCTCGAGGCTTCAGGCTTTCAGTCTTGCTGGCTTCCAGGGATGATAAGTACTCATCCTAGGAAAACCAGTTTCCACAGCAGTCTGCATGCAATTGCTAAGCTCTGACACTCCTGTACTCGTTGAGCTGAAGCAAAAATACATCACATTTACCTCACAGGCTGGACTAATTTTGTCCAGACCTGTTTGTAAAATACCCCAACAAAATTATTCAGCCAACACGTCTCGCCTTTTCAACAATTTTTCTCGTCTATTTATGCATGAAAACAACTGAAAGCATGAAAACAACTGAAAGCAAAAAAACCACTCCCCGCTCCTCCGTCTGATACTCTGCTCCTCCTGCAAAATATCCCTTCCCTTCCACTTCCCATGTCCTGTACCCAGTATGCCCAGGCCACATTTGCTACCTCACACGCTGCTGCCTGTTAAGAGGGAGAGAACCATGTCCATGCCTGTTTGAGAACTCCCGGCAAAAGACAAGGCATCAGATCTTCTCATTCCCTCGCCTGTGGCACTGGAAGTAAGGACTTTGACTAGCAAGCCTCAATCATGAGGACAGGGACAGAAATACCTTACTACTGGAGACTTTCGTCCCCTCTGTCTGACAGGGAGCCAACCAAAGGGCACAGGAGTGACAAGGAAGAGACAGGGGTTATCTCAGGAGCAGCACATTCACACGGAGACGGTGCAATTACACACGCCTCATTTCCTTATGGAACTGGGCTAAAACTCATAAAACATGCAGAACTCTTCAATAATAGGAGTGCTATTTTCAGCTAAGTTTTTTGAGACATTTAAGTCAATCTGCATTTAATTCACATTTTTCCCAAGGAAGAAAAGTTCTTCGCTTTTCCTTTGCTGGCTGCCTGCCTGCAGAACTAATCAAAAAAGAATAGATTTTAAACATCACATGCTGTAAACTTTGAAAGGGAAAAAACAAAGCAACGTAACCCTCTTCTAAATTTAGTTTGTTGATCAGAGGAAAGTTCACTGAACTCAGAAAACAACAAGAGATATAGCAAGCTGTAAAATTTTTCTAAGGTGAAGCAGGAACTCACCAATCTCATTTTGTTAACCACCCTGAAGACCAAACACATGCACTGGAGAGAATTTCAAAGCTCAAGATACTCAGATTATGCAATACTAAGTAAATTCTTACATTAACGGAAAAAACAAGGTAAAGACATTCTTTAAAGCTTCATTATTGTGGCCTGTAATTCCTCAGCAGGGCAGGAACTTCGTCACTGGCTCTAGCAAGCCAATGCACTAACAGAATAGTTCTTAATGGTTTATCATTCTCTATAGTTAAGATTACTGCAGTCTACTCACTAACTTTCCCAAGGCCCATTAAGTACAAAATACCATGCCAAACCCCATAGTTTCAGAAAAACCATTCTTTCTCCTTATCTTCTGTGTGGATGGAACCAGACTAGCAGGCTGCAGCTGCTCAGCTCCCCAAGAAACCAGGAAGTTTAGAAATATTGCAGATGTCACCATATATCTGTACATGTGTACATAACCCTTTCTACACACACCAGGACTACAAGACATGGGGCATTCTGCCCAATTATTTAAAAGAAAATTTTTTCACCTGAGCGGAACTCTGAACTTCAGGTTGTCTCAGCGTCTGGAACAGAACAAGGACTTCAGCCTCATCCCCACCTAACACAAGCAAATCTTTTGAGCAGCCTTGCTCACTGTAACACATTTGATATTGGAAAAAACATTTCTTGAGATGGACTAGTGGAATTATATTCCTGTTGGCAGAGAAAAACAGAATTCTTTTTTCTAATGTTTTGACAGAGGTACGTGTTATCTAAGCATAGAATTAGACAAATTATCTGGAGTAAGCTACAGTTTGAAATCACAGTGCCTTAAATCCTGCAGATAGCAGGATCTGATTCACCTTGTCATGCTGTAAGACACTATAAAACGTAAGGAAACTTATAATGAATCAAAGAAACTGTTTCTGTAAGATGGCTTATAAAAGTGATTATTAATGTAAAACATTAAAAATGGCAAGCTACAAATAGTTGTATGAACTGTTATTCCTGCAGGGCAAAGGTACCTTTCACAACATGTTAAATCACAATACACACAAATACGTCTAAGTGTATTGATTTAACTTTGAGGTTTCCCCCCAGTTTCTAGCTAAGCTTTTGGTTTATTTCATTTACATACTGTATTTGCCAGTGGACATTATCTGATGAAAGAATCATTTTTGGACTTTTCAAACCAATTTCATTGCTCCACCAGAGAAAAATGTAACAATTCACAAAGGAGAAAAAAAAAATCAGCAACTGCCCTCTGACAAAATATCAGAATTATTTAAAAAATCTGAAATTGAGTTTGGAGAATCACCATGCCTACGGTAAAGTTTTACTAACAATCTGAAAACTCACATTCCATGGAGTGTAAGAAGTTATTCATGAATCTTATTTTTAGTAAAATTTTAATAAAAGTGATGCTTTTCACATTCTGAAGAGCTAAAAATACAGAAACTTATTTACATTTTATAACAACAAAAATGTACAAATTACTATACAAAATGCAGTACCATCTCATGAAAAACAAGTTTTTGAAAGTTCTAGGAGTTAGGATATTACTAAGTCTGTATTTTCTGAAGAGATACCACTTTAAAGACTAAGTATCAATAACTGAACAGTGATTTTCTTCAGATTAATAAAAAATGCTTTCATGACAATTATGACTGTCATCACTTTTAATTTTGGCTGATATGAATATAGCCTCATAAAAAAAGCTGCTGAATTTATAACAAGTCAAAGCCAATATATACTCTTTCCCTTGAGGTTTTTGCCACAGAAATTTTCAAAATGTGATCAGTATAGAAACTTCTTTTTAAGGAAATAAGCCTGGCAAGAAATATGTAAGTTACCCTTTTATAAACCCCTATATTTGTACACAATCAGACAGTGCAGATGTTTACAGTTATTTCAGAATCACACATATGGCAATCACTGTATGCTATCTGATACATGTTTTAGAGTGGAAATGATTCAGCACAAGCTGAACCCACGGAATGGCAAATATCAATTCACATTTCTAGTTGAAACACGCAAGCACATTCTGATACACAAAAGGAAATCTGACATACTTTTATTTTAGAAAAATATGGGACATCATATTGTACAGATGAAAAACGTAACAGATCAGCTCAGTCAGACCCTTCACTACTTCTTAAATCATTGGAAATAGTCACATCTATGTGTTTGGGTGCTTGAGTTGTAAAAAGATGCTGATTCACAAGCTTTGAGTATGGATGATTAGGATTCTACCAGCACTTCAGACTGGGCGATCACTGCAATACCTGGAGTACAACTTAAGTCATACATTGGGTGTAATTCTGATAAAATGCATTTTATTTACCATATTAAGACTATATTAAAAAGCTGATAGCTATTTACTGATCTGAAAGCCACCCAAAGGAAGACATCAGTTCACAAAGTATTCTGACATCAATGTATCTACAGTGGTTGTACTGGAAAAGTGACTGAAAAATGCTTTGATTTGAATACCGCCAGCTTTTACCGAATGCTCCAGGATCATTCCGTTATTCTTAAATGGCAACTGTGTAAAATCCTATTTCTAATCGAAGGGAAAAAACCCCCACAACAATCAGTTCAAAGTAATATAAAGAAACACTACTGAAGTGCCCAAACTGTTTTAATATTCATTTGAACCCATGACTCTGGAAAGGTGAAGTATCCTGTTCTCAAACATGTATGGTCCACGGATCTCATGTTAAATCCTTTGTTACTTTCACCCATGAGTACAGTGTATGATTAGAAGAAAATCTTTAGCAGACACAAAAAAAATGAAAGATGAAACTTGCAGCAAGAGAGCATGGCAAACCTGAGAGATCTATTAGTGCATAAATCTGCTTAAAAACTAAAAAGATAGAAAGAGAGAGCTAACAAACTACAATAAAAGTTATGTCTTTAAAGCAGTAAGTTATAACAGGGTGGGAAACGTTTAATTTGCACATATGCCTGCAAAGGGGTCACTATCTGAAAATAAAGAGTTGGTATTTTTCACAGCATCAGATTTATGGTAAAAAGCCATAAATAGTAGTTTTCAATATTATGCTTTTCCCACCCTGGCAGAGAATAAACATGAATTTAGAAGCACAGTAGAAGTGAAAAACAAAGAAGAGGAGAGAGAGAAAGCAGCAGAGAAAGACAGAAAAGGTGAATACAGAGCTACAGAAGTGTTTATTGAGCATGCTACAGAGGTAAGCAGAGTACACACAAAATGAAATTAAACAACCATCAAACCTCCCAACTTTGTTAGAAAATTAATTTTTAATTGTGCCACTTTCAAACTATACTGAATTTTACAATTCTAAAGATGTAAAAACTCAACTAATAGAAAATATACATGACCTTTTTTTCTACATAGATAACAGAATCTATGAATCTTGAAACTAAGTACATCAATTTCAAAAAGTATTGGTCATTTAAACAGAATCAAGGTAACAGTTCAGACTGTCAATGAACTGCTTTCAAATTAACAGGATCTGCAGATTCTGAGCCATGTTTATAGTAAAGTCAGATCAATTTCTAAATACAAAATATTTTGAAGAGATTTATTAAAACTGAATATTACAATGCAAGGTAAATTAAGACTAAAGGCACATAAACTTTGGTCCCACCTGGTTGTCAGTTTTAGGAAACTGCCACAAAATTTCCTGCAAGCATTTGCAGCAAACTTTCTTCATCATTGAAAAATACATGCACCATTTCCTGAACTAGCTTGACCAGTCTGTACATGCTCAGAAATCCACAACCATATTCCATATCTTAATTACAAACTAAAGATGGCAATATATATTGAAATGCACGTAAGTCATGTCAACTCCAAAAACATCTACGAAAAATATTCAGCCACAAACAAGACATTACTTAGTGCTGACATTTATATGATACATCCCACAAGAGTGTGTACAAAAAGGTTAAGATTCCACAATGCTTTTCACGTAGGGCTCAAAGTCACAGAAGTCACTTTTTGTCCTTTAAGAAATTAATATTCTGTACCTTGTTAATTTTAACTAATGCCTACATTCATAACTGAATCTAGACCAGAACAATGAAATACAAAAGGCCTTTTTTAAAAAAGAACCCAAAGCAAAAAGTAGCAAAAATCAAATAATGTCATTTTACTCTTTCAGCATAATCCATCTTATCCAATTAAAAAGAAAAATAAGTGACAAGCCAGCATATATAAAGAAATCTATCAAGCAGGAGAAAACAAAAACTTAACCTTTTTACACACCCCTGCCTAAACATATTTAAATTATCATGTAACAATGTGCCCCAGACAACCAAATTTGCTTTTTACTAGTTATGCAATTCCAGCAGTACTAATTTTCCTTTTTAAGGCACGTACGTCAACTAAGTTGAAAAAATGTGGTATTAACTTGAAATCTTTTAAACAAAACAATGGTTTATCTAAACAACAGTTAAACAGTTGAAAAGCAGTTAATATCACTGCCATTTTTTTTTAACAATTGAGGAATGATAACAGCATGAAAAAAAATAAAAAAACAGAAGACAAACTCTGGTCCCCACTTTCCTGAACAGTCAAAAGGTGACAACACCAAACAATGCAATACACCTTCATTCTCTATCTGCCTTTTTAAATAGTTGACTTAGAGAAAGAAACTCTCAGATGGTGACTTTCTCCCAGATTGTAATTGTGAAGATCAATCAAAGCCTGAATAGCTTCTTCTACTGTTGACATCTGAAGAAGTGCCATCTTGTGATCTCTTCTGAAACAAAATAATGGAATTAGGAACTTGAACACTACAGGGGTTGCTCCTAATGTTTGCTACCTGATATGTACTTTTTCTTAAGATGTGCTGCAAAAACTCTCTTTTTAGAGCTATGTGCAGAAAAGCTACTTACTGAAAAAATTTAAATGCTTTCACAGTGCCTCCAGTGTTAGCAAACAATGTGCGTAGATCCTCTTCTGCTACTGATGGCCTACAGACAGAAAGAAAATAAGCATAAGCAGGAAATCATTCGGCAATTCAGTGTGTTGTGATTCACATAAATATTAGTGGCTTAGTGATGGTGAACACTTACGGAATATTGGACAGATGAAGTGTTGCAGAAGGAGGGAATATATTTTGAAAGTTTTTTGAACCAGGTTTCTTGAAGCGGTGCAAAGGTGAATTACCAAAATCTTTAGTCAGCCCTTGGTCATCAAGTCCCTCACGAGGTAGTTGTACTGTCTGATGTTTAGAAAGGGTAACCCGAATAATCTTTCCATACATTTTTTGTCCATTAAGATGGCTCATGGCTGAAAAAGACAAGTTTACTCAATTGAGTGCTACTTTTCAATAGCTTGTGGTACATTACACAAGCAAAGAAGAAAAACACCCAAGCAAATCAAAAGGTCAGTGTGCTAAAAGACTGGAATCAAGAACTAGGTCTGCAGACTCTTTGTGAATATTTAATTTTATTTAGGGATCATCACATTTGATTCAGCTGTTGAATTCATTTAGGTTATTCATTTAGGTGCAGACCTTCTGGAACACAAGTGCATGCAAAAAGATTTTGGATCTGGTGGGTAACCAGGATAAGAGACAGACTGACAAATATAAACACACTTAGTTCACCTGATTTCACACAATCTAATTTCCAAGTACTTAGACTAATAGGAATATAAACAGAAAACTAATCTTACCCAGCTGTGACTGGTTTCCATCAGCCATCTGTATAAGAGCACTATCTTTCTTATTGTATAAAATCTTCACACGCTGCACATCACCATAAACACCTTTTCAAAGTCAAAAGTAACCCAAAAGAAAAAGTTCATTTTAAAGCCAGCCACCTAAGTAATATATTTTGACATATCAATGGAACATTCAGACAGCAACAAGATCACTCACTCAAACTCAACACACTCACAAATGAATAAAGGAGATAAAGATTTTGAATAGTGAATTTTGAAAAGAATAATTTCTGATAAACCCTCAAAGCTATGTGAATGATATAAAATTAAAGACCATGCAAAATATATTAGCATGCATTAAAAGAAAATCTGTGTCTATGGAGAGATTTAAACAGCAAAAGAAAAATAGCAAAAGATTTACTATTCAACTTTAAGCCAAAGTGCTAGCTACAAATAAGAATTAAGGTGAAACAAAAAAACCAACCAAACAAAAACCATAAAAACAAAATCAAATCAATAATAAAAGTATAGTGCTAACAATAACATACCGAAGAGGGTAAACAGACTTTGGGGCGTAACCATCTTTAGAAGGAGAGAAGAGCAAGCAGCGTAAGACAAGAAGAGAGAAGAGTCGAGGAAGAGCGGAGATGAACAGATCATCCATAACGAAGGGTGGTTCCCGCAGAATGGTGAGGTGGTCATGGATCATGGTTCAAGGCGGTTAATTGGGGCAAGTTGGTCCGAGGAACATTTTGTTCAAGCACAGAAGCATGAACATAGGGAATGAAGACAGGGAACGTAGACAAAGACGAGGAGAAGGGTCAGACAGGGAAGGGCATGGGAATTTGGGTAAAGACAAGGAAAGGGAAGTTGAACACATAGGGAAAAGGATGAAATGGGGGAGGGAATACAGCAATGCAGAAGAAAAAAAAAATAAGGAAGTGGGGAACAAAAAAAAATAAAATATAGGTCAGTACATAGGAAATGCAGGAATTTGGTCAGAAAATGGTTGGTTTATGTACTGTACAAGAAAAACTGAGTAAAATGTAGTCACCCAAGACAAATATGGGTAAAGTACATTCATATTAAGAGTAAACTACAGCATTTCATCTCAACATGAACATAAATTAAAAAAAGCATGCAATAGAAATTTTAAAATTTAAACTTTAACTGCGTAAGCATGGCTGGTTATGAAATGCAGGCAAAATATCTTTCAAAATGGCACTCTGATCCAAAACATTTTAACATGCAAGACTGTGGATGACGAAATAGTACCAGATGATAAAAAAAGCTTAATGATTTACAGTGACAGAGGCCAGTTAAAAATGGAACAGCTAGACTGATACAAACTTCCCACATTTCATACCAGCTTTCACAGCCATCAAAATAAATGTAAAGGACAGTAAAAATGCAAAACTAAATTAATCCCTTTCGATTTCAGAGTTAGCAAGAAAGATACAGTTAAGGTGAAAATGCTTTGCCATCACTTTTTTTTTTAAGACAAATGAGTAACTGCAAAGAAAAAAAAATTACTAAGAGAGACTGGAAGACTGCCTCGTCAAGATCTTTGGGAGAACCTTCAAAGAAAAATGTGTTAGAGTAGTTCACATAAATTAAGACTCAAAAATGTGAGATACAAGCATGAAATGAAACAGCAAACAATTAGAAACAAAACAGAAATTCTAGTTTACATGATTACAATTACAAAAGAAAGAATAGTTGGTATTCAAACACGTAGTAGTTACCAAATTTTTCTTACAAAAAACTAGGTAGCTGACTGTCAGAGGATATTTTAAGTTGTTAGCTACCTAGGAAAACAAATGTATTTAACAATAATGGCTTTAAAATAAGCTTTGGGGATTATGAAAAAAAAACAGCAAAAATACTTTGAGCTTAAAATCCAAACGTAACAGGCCAAATGCAAAGAAATTATAAAATACTGACAAATGAAGTGTGACTCAAGAGGGGAAAAAAAAAAAGTAAAATTGTTTCACTGACCTCTTCATTTAAATTGCTAACCAGAAGGACTGTATTGCCACCAGCTGAAACTCCAGGCATTCCCACACGGCCAGCAGCAGCAGCTGCAGCTGCAGCAGCAGCATTTGGAATAGCCAAAGGACTCAGAGCTCCTGGAACAGCTGCAACAGGAAGCCCTAATTTTAAAATAAAGCATATTTTACGAAACACACACAAGTCGTTTAAAAAAAAAGTTCCTATATCAGTACTAGTGCTGCATACACCACTCTACACAGCAGATCATCCCACTGTTAAAGTCATCCAAAGGGTTGTGAAATGGGTTGCTAAATTAACATACGAGAAATGTAGAAAATTTTTTCAGATCAAGTCTGCAAAGTTATGAGGTGTAAAAAGTACTTTCTATTCAAACAACCATTATTGTGCACCAAAACTGTTCCCACTGCACTCCAAAATGCTTGAAGTGCCCAGTTTATCAAAATGGTCTAAAGTAAATGTTGATTAAATCAGTAAGAATAAATACTAATTGTGCTCTCTGCATCATTACATCCTTATTTTGCATCATCATTTGAGAGACATTCCTCACTTCAACTTGATGCTTAACTAAATAAACAGTGGATTTGGCCACGTGAAGAGGTTTACTATCTCTCACAGCCTTAGCGTGAGGTGGGGAGGCAACCTTCTAAATTCAAAATTCAACATGCTCTATGGCTTTTGTAATCCTATTGTCTGAAGAAGCATGTTGCCCTCAGCTAAAGTTTCAGTTGTGCTTTTATGTTTTCTTCTTCCACGGAAACTCGCACCCTGCAGAGAAGTGTTGGTTTTGTCTGGTCCGGTCATTGGGGTATGAGATGAGAGTGCTACTTCCAGGATTCATTAAAGGTTCTTGCAATACACATGCACTATATGTAGTTTATATAGGAACAGCTTTATCATATTTGATCAACATTGTATTTGCACATCATGTAGGGTTCAGTAAAAGAGCACTGATCTATCCAAATACTTTTCCAGGACAGTAAGGCATGACAGATGTCAACACGAGGGAAACACAACTTATTTTACACTAGGTCAATAGCAATCACTTAAGTTCTAGAAAATGTCAAGCTACCAGGTCTTACTAGAGCATATCAAGTCTTCTACTATGTCTAGTCACCTCTCCCTAACCTTAGGAACTTTAAGCCAGTCCAGTATTTTAGGAATAAAGGAATCTAAAGAAGACTAGTAAAGTTCTTATGGTTCTTTCCACAGCTGGGCACAGCACAGCCAAGAAACTCATACTTTAAAAGGCAAAGTTCTTCATAGCATCAGACTCTCCCAAGGACAGTCTTTGGCCCCACTGAAGAAGTTAAAAACAATGATTAATTAAACACCATTCCTATAAAAGTATTTTCAATTATTATTCTTCAAAATTATTAGTAAGAATCTTAAAAGGGGGCACTTAAAAGTGCTAGCAAAGAATGCCAGCAACAACAGCAAGGCATAAAGCTCTGGGAGCCTTAAGCACAACAATGTATTTCCAGCTCTAATATTAAACAAGTATCTATTTTGTGAGTAACGTATTATTTCATATCAGTATTTGCAATTATAAATAGTTCTTATATAAAATGTTTTGTTTGTTGTGGTTCAGTAATGATACAGCTGTTGTTTATCCAAAGTTTTTTTTCTGTAACATCTGTAACTTTTGGGGCCGGGGCGGGGAAGAGGGAGAATATATCTACTGTTTCATTTGTGAGGTTAAAAACAGAAGAGAAAGGAAAAGAAATTTGCTTCTGATAATTCATTTGAAACCAGTTCATTTCATCCACTAGTAATTTTCTCCTTCTTATATTAAGACTCATTGAATATTGTCCAATTTACAGTCTCAAAGATTTCTGAAACCTTATTTTATCACAGGTGAGGATGTAGTAGATGAATGAGTGATGATGCATGCAGGCTAGATCATCTATTTGATTGATATGTTTTTAACTGATTACATAGCACACATAGATCTCATTTTTTGAAAAGGTCAGACAAATTACAAAGCCACAGCAAACAGAATTCTTGGTCTGCAGTCTCCACTGTACTTTGATTTGCCATTCTGATTTAAGCAATTAAAAGTTTTTTAATAAATAAAAATAAGAAGCGTTTCTATTATGAGTCAGTTACCATGTAACACACTGCTTCGGACTTATCTGAAACTATTTAGAAACCAGCCCCATTTGACAGATGATGAAGAGTTAAGAATACACCAAGCTCACCCAACTGGCCGTGAGCAGAGTTAGAAAATGTACCCAGCTCCCTTAAGCCTCTTTTAAAAAACTGAACATTTTTACAGAAGAAAAAGTCAACATGGTATAAAATCTCCACTGCTCATCAAAATAAACATGACTGACTTCAGCGATGCTCTGAAAATGTTTCACAGCTGTAATGAAAGTCACTTGGGTTGTGTACCATTTATTTTTCTACTGCTTGGAAAAAACAGTGAATGTAAGGTGGTCCACCCAAGGAGTACAAATTACACTATTTAATTAGCTATTGAAACTGTCATCTTCATAATTTTTTTTAGAAGTTACTTTTAATATACACAAAAGAATGAGTGATTAAAATCAAAATGTTAGAAAACTTCATAGTTTTGCAGACAAAAATCAGAAGTGTCTAAGCGACTTTCAGGTCTAAAGTACTAGATCATAAAGTCCACTAAAGTCACTTGGATAACTGCAGAAAGTACAGTAACCCCAATTAAACATATCCATAGTAATGCAATGATCCAAGCATCTGCAGAGTGTGATTTCACCATGCCAAGCAAATTAAACATGTTAATTTGATGCATACCGTAAGTATTATATACAAGGAAATTCTTTAGTAAGCCTGAGACTAGAAACCAACTTTTCAGGATTCAGGAAAATGCCAGAATCAGACTTACATAAGTAGTGCTGCATTTGTCACTGTTTTATAACTTACGAATCTTTACTCTCTCCTCTCCTAAATCCCTGCCTTACAATCCCTAATATTATGGGTCTCATTAATAAGCCGCTTTACTTTGCTTTTGTCTACTTACTACTCATACTGCAGCCCCATGTCTACTTCTAGTCATCACGGGCTGACAAAAGAATTACTCATTGCCTCAAGGGCGTTCCTACAGCACTCATCTCTGTGGTGTTAAACTTCTCCACAAACACTCATCCACCTTCCCAACTGAAGCATGAAATCAGAGATTTCAATTTTTAAATTACAGAAAGTTAAAAGAGAAAAAAAGAAAATGAACTTTGGCTACAGTTTTTTTTTCTGAGACTTTAGATTCTTACAGCGTTTTTTACTTCCCAAAACTTTTGCTGTAGCTGCAAGTGATACATAATTTTGCAAGTCACGCTGGAGATGTAAAGTCAAGTGCTCTGGAATTTGGGGGAATTGGGTTTGTGTGTACTTTACAACTAGATATAAAATGTATCCTTCAAGTAACCCGATTTCAGAAAAGGGGCAAATACAGCGCAACACTCAGTAGCCCTAGCTACAATATTCACCTCTTCCTGGGCTCAAGCCATTCACTAAGTGCCTTCTGTCTTTCCTAACAGAGGGCAGAGGCCCCACTCTCCTACATTAACTGAAACTTACTTCAATTTGGCCTAGACTGTACAAAAGATCATGAAATCTATGTTGTTCTTATGTTTTCTTCAGAACAAAAATGGAAAATTATGAAAGAAGAAAAATAAGAAAAAGACTAAGTGGGAAGAACAATGATCACAACATAACAAATCAGCTTTTACAGAAGTAATGATCCTGTATCTGAGTGCTATTACATTTTAAAGAGTGAAAGGTGTTCTCACCAAAAACCAATTTGACAGGAGTAGGAGTATGCATTGATTATTTTGGTAATAGTCAGAAGATAGATATATGTGTACCTTTCTCAGAGCATTTCACCAACTCCTGATGAACTCAAAGGCTGACAGGGTATTAGAACTCATATACCATAGCACTCGAAGTGCAATTACTGATTTATTTTTTTTTTTATTCACAGAAATCACAGGCTAGCACCACACGGTTTAGGTTTTTAAAGCAAAGAGCATAATCTTCCCTCTTTGAAGGAAACCAGCAAAATGTTGTTTTCATAATCTGATATTACAAATAAACTTTAGCATGAAGAAATCATGCAAATCTTATTAAGTCTCTGTTACATACTTGATGGGAAGGTGGGCAAGGTGGCCACAGACAGAACTTATGAAAGAGAGAAGGACAGATTTTGAGATACAAGTTGAATTAACTTGACTTTTTCTAATACTCTGTGCATTTGTCTTTTTGTCATGCAAGTTTTCATTCATTTTTTGCAGTACTTCTAAAGACAACATAATTATGTTACTACAATTCAGATCACAATGTAGACTGAACCTTCAATGGGCCTTTGGACACCATTGCAATTTAAGTTGTTAGAAGGATTAATGAATATTTTCGTGGAGTGGCTTTGCAATACAAAAGAATAACAACATCATACCTAGAAGAGAGGTCTCCTTTGCAAATGCTGCAGCAATAGCTGGGTCCAGCGTTGGCTGGCCATCGCCAGATGGAAGGTCAGGACGAGTGTAGTCCCTGCTTTTATCGTTGTTGTACTTGACATTCAAATTCACCAACTTGGAAAAATCAATTCGTAGGGTACAGCAAGCATTATAAATATTTTGACCATCTAAGGCCTGGAAAAGAGATCACAATTTATTTAAAAGACACAATACAGATTGGTAGCACAAGGTTGGGGTTTTTGGTTTGTTTTTTTTAAACAAGCTCAGCATATAGATAGTCTTACAGTCTTACTGTCTAGCTTAAAACCAATTAAAATGCATTAACCTCTCAACATGACTCCAGGAAGCTCGATGTTCCCTTCTTACCTAGAAACTGTTTTTATGCACCAAAGTAGCAAGGGACATTTTAATGCTGTCAAACTTAAATTTTGTCTGTTGAATATAGCTAATTAACCTGCACTCCATAGCACAGCTTAAATTCAGACATAATGCCAAATAGATTTCTCAAACAAAAAAAATAATAAAAATCAAGAATCTCACGAGTACTCTTTTACATGGAAAATCGACTGAAGAAAAAATAAAATCTAGACTTAACTACCATGTTAGACAGCCATCTGTTAAGGCATAATATATATATTATTCCTGCATGTCTTCCTTCTCCCTTTAAAGGTAATTAGTGCCAAAATGGAAAGAAAACCAACTTTAACTGCTAACCTGATGTTACTAATACTGTTTTTTAGAAATCTCATTTTCACAATTAATTGGTACTTCTGAAAGAATGCCTATTAACATGACACCTAGTACTCTATGAAAACACTCTTTAAAAATGCCAATATACATATATACAAATATACACCTGGATTTGAGTCCATTTACATTTTGGGCATATCTTCCTTTCACTCAAAGTACTACCAGTTAAATATGACAGACTTAAAAACATGGAAACTTTTCAAACTAAGTCAGTTTAATTCTTAAGGAATGTTAGGAAGTGAAGATGCAGCTCATCTTAAAAATTAGCATTCAATCAAGTCATTATGTTAAATATAAAACTACTATATATATGTATGCTGAAAAAACCAAATAAACCAAATTTTCAAATACAAACATCAGATCTTTTATCTCAATGTTTGGACTGACACGTTGGACTGAAATGTACCACTTCTGGACCTGAGCTAGCTCCTGCCGTTAGCTGGGTTACATCTGCAGTGCACTTTCCAACACATTCAGGTTCTGGTAGGGCTTACTATTTTGAGCTAAGCACTGCACAAACCTTGTGTGCCTGCTGGCTGTGGAAGCAACACAGCTATTTTCATACAGTGATGCATCTGGAAACTGAACATCTTGCAGACACCCCTCTGCTAGGCCTGGGCCAGCAAGGCTGTCCCTACAATGCATATTATCACAGCTGACACCTCCAGGGCTTATGAAATCACTTAAAAGAACTACCACCATTAACAGTCAATGTAAAAGAATATGTAAGTCAACATAATTATTTTGCCATAGCTTGTTCTAAAAACATAGAGAACAAAAAACCTACCGAAACTGGAAAATCTAGACACTGTATCAAAAAATACTTAGCAATTAAAAGAAACTCCTATGCTTGAAACTCCACTTAAAAATACTTTATACAATATTACAAAAGCAAAATTTACCATCCTTATTCACAGAACACAAGCTGAGGATTAATTCTGCATTGTTGAGGTGGTGGTGGGCACCACCGTTACAGCATACACAATTTGCTGGCTCTTTTATACATGGTGACAAAGCAGAATCCAAGACTCCTAGTGTTGGTATTTCGGAAAAGAATATCACTTGAACACTTACACCTAAAAAGGTTTATACTGAGAATCAGCCTTCACTTTTAGAAGACTTCCTACCTTCTAAAATCCACCAAGATATGGATTAGAGGAAGGTCCAATTTACACAGGCAGAATTTACTTACTGTCAAATACAATGCCACTGCCCATCAAGGGAATACCTATTCCCCTAATAAAGAAAACAGGTACGAGTGAGACTGAAAGGCTGTATTCTTTAGCTTTGTCCCAGTCACAGCACCCATCAGGATTCACACTATACCTCTGTGTGGAGTCTGTAGAAATACTGACTTGCCGCTGGCAGAAGGCTGCTAAGTTGATGGAAATATTTTAGACTTAAAAAGTAGCAAACCAAGATGTATCTGTGTTTGCAGTTTCTAGAATAGCCAATGCTTAGAGGAAGCTATGTAAGTAACTAAAATTTCTACTGAAACAGCAAAAACTCCTCCTTTATGACAAACTCAAAGTGACCAAAAACACATATAAAAGGTAATGCACAAGAGAAATCCATTACCGTTGGGACACAGATAGGCTGAAAGAACATCCTGAACCAGTAAAGGAAGGAGATGCACTCTTAAAAAGCACTGTAGTCAAACCCTAAGAAAGACTTCAAGCACCAAAACAAAAAAAAAAAAACCCCTCACCCCAACCACCTCTACCAGGAGAATCATACACCTCTAACAATGCAAGAAAGATTCTCACCGAACTGCATTTTTTTCAAGATTAATTGTTCACATGTAAAGTCACAAATATGAATGTGTGTCCTGAGCTCTTACTTGTATAGCAAAAGAATGTGCAACAAACCCTCAAACACTGATCCTCTCACAGACATGCTGAAAAAAAAGAGACCAGACCTACTGCTAGTCAATGTACATCCAAGCATCATCTCCAAGAACTCTAGTTACTGCTAAGAAACTTCTGTTTCGAGTATTTATACATACATTCACATGTGCTACCATACCACACCACACATGGGCCAAACCAAGAAGATCAAGTATCATGAGACCGTTCTACAAATGAGAGCACCCTTCTTCATCTTGCCTGTGCCAGTAAACCCAAAAAACTAAAAACAAGATCTTTAGAAGGACCTAAGAGTTAAAGGCATAAAAAATAACCCGAAACCCAAGGGAGCAATACTTACAAAATACACTCCAGCTAAAATAGGTACCTCAAAGTAACTGAAGGTCATATGATAAATCTCTCTTGGGAGAGATGTGTCCCAAGTGCATCCTACAGATACACATCTGCATGATTGAGACAAGTGTCTTAGATACAAGAAGTTTCTATGGCTAAAAAGTGTATGTAAATACATTCTGTTCTCAAAAATTAAGGTATTTTATCTGCAAAGGACCTGTTGTTGCACTTCCTGGGCTTTCTGATTCCATGCAATCCAGCACTCTCCTGTTCACCTGAACCCTACTAATCATTTCTGAACATAAATTGTGCTCCTTAAAATTAAAGATGTCCAAAAATCCTAATACAGCAGATAATAGCCCTTCAGCTCAGTATCCTATCTGGAGATGTCCTTTCTTCCATTCTGCAATGACTGCCTGAAGTTCCTATTACAGATTTCAGGGCAATGCAGACTAGCAGAGATCTTTTGGAGACTGCTCCCAGTGCACAGCCACCATGAAGTTGTAAGTCAAAACAACTGGAAAGATGACATCTTGAGTCCAGAGTCAAACCTCACTGGAATCTTTGAATAGCCTGTGGGCCAAGGAAGGATCAATTGGCCAACTGTAACAAAACCTCTGTGATATTTTTAACCTGTGCTGGGTCAAGATGACTGGCATGCACTATGTATGAGTCTCAGTTAATTTTCTATAGATGAGTCATTAATAACTCTTAATATCCATGATTTGGCAACGGTACTTCTAGTACATTTGCACAAAGGCAACACTCTGAATTAGCAAGCTTCTCAGACAGAAGCACCAGGACTCTCATCTCTCCATGTATGGCAACCTACTGGTGTTCAAATATTTAAGTCTGCTGCTTATGCTAAGACTACTCATCATTTACAGTGAAAATGGGCTATTTTTAATGCTTAGACTATCTCCATACCCACACAGACATCTCCAGACAAAACCTTCTTCAGAAGCAGAGCAGTTCAATGTGCTAAACTCTTGCCCATTCTCAGTTACTTTCTCCACCCATGGCTAGACTGCTGCATTATATGGAACCTCAAGTTCCCAGTCTTCACCCAAGGAACCTATAATGATACAACCTGAGGGTGGTGATGAAACAAGGATCAGTGTAGCCACTACCTACTTTTACAGGAAATGAGTTTCTCACAAAACAAGTGGAGCAGGAAAGAGGCTTTTCACTAGTTGCTCATTCAAATAGCAAAAGAGATCCCACAGGGCTACAGGCTTCTTATTGTACATTCTTGTCAGTGTCACTGTTTTCTCAGAACCTTCAAATGCATAGCATCTCTCCTTGGTACTTACACCACTTGAGTTTTTCAAATTGCTCTTTAACTTCCTTAATAAGTCTTCAATTTCTATTAAGGCCACATTCTGATTTCCTGTGAAGAGGGCCACCGGAAAATTAAAATTCCCCATTATCTTCTACAGTAACACTGATGGAAAACAAATTGAAAACTGTACTTTTTTACCATGTGTTTGATCTTGAACTCCATGCAACTCAATTGTAGCCACCACATCATCTTCCTTCTACTTCCAGATGTATTTGAACTGAAGGGGCTTTTTCCCTATCACCTTATTGCTTCCGTTCTTTAGCTATTTTTGTTGTGGTGGCACTTGGCTTAACTGTAAGAACTGTATTTTACTCTATTTAGTTTGTGAGGGTAGTGGGGAAATCAAACCTTCCTTCCAATTTAGCATCCTTCAATAACTGCAGTTGGTACTACTCTTAGCATTTTGTATATTTATGCATAGATTGGTTAAAATATGAAACTATAAACCTAAGACCATTTCAATTTGACATTAAGGCCCTAACATCACTCTGACAATGACTGTACACACAGGAGTCACTTACTCAATGAAGTTTAGTCATTCTCACATGAGCTACTACTAGTGAACGGGTACCCTAATCAAAACATGCAAAACTGCAGAAACAAATACATGCTGGGTTTTTTTTAAGATCAATACAGTATCCCACAAGCTAGTATCAGAGTTTGTCTGAAGTCAACAACAGCAAAAGATTCTTAGGTTCCTTTCATATTTTTACATACCTCATCCTTTCATTTGTAACTTATTTATAATATATTCCTAGAATTAAACTGGTAATTTTCACATCACTACAGTCCATTTCACAGACATCATCTTTCCATTAAATTTTCTGATAATATACGTGACTCAAAAAATGAGGTCAAAAGATTCATCACTTGATGTCCTATTTTGCGTCAGAAATGCACTTTAAAAGCAGCAGTAACATCTACTACTGAAAAATAGCTTTCCAAACACAAGTCAAGCCTGAATTACAGCCTTCTGTAACAAACACATTTAGCATCCAACTATTTATCAAATATTTCAAATATAAATGTCTACAATTGACTTCTGCAGCACTTGTAGGTTAAGATCTAGTTTCTGCACTACTATTTTAAACCTGCAAGGTGTATCCCATCCATACAAATTCTTATGTAGTACAGTGATATATTTGCATCTCTCTCAACTCTTTGATATTGTTTCAACTCTGAAAAGCACATCCCCAATTTAAATTGTTCTCCAGATTTACAAGTATTTCCAGACTGCTTTTCAGGAGTAGATTATCTTAAAGTTGACCACCATAAATCAAGCTGCAAATCATCTTGTCTCTTCTCTCTTCTTTGTTTTCCTCTATAGCATGAAAACTTACACTCTGCTTTTTGAAAACGTCTCATTTTTTGTGATTCCCTGTCTTGATCATCTCAGTTTTTTACTCAATGCCCAGTATTTCATTTGGTGACAAGGACAAAAATGACCATCCTCCACCACTTAATGAAATCTTTACTTCAATATAGTCCTCATTCTTTACAATAGAAAATTGAGCCCATTTTTGTCTTTCCTCTACTAAGAGGAAAATTTGCCAACTTAGCCTGAGGTATGAGCTTTTCACGTTTGTGAAGTTCTCAGCTAGTCTGTCATCTACAGGCAATAAGCACTTTCTATGCTGCCAAGCAACACTTAACCAGCACATCAATTTTAATCAGCCTTCCTCAAACCCAGACTGCATGTGAAGGTTTGAAAATATAAATTAATTCCATTTATCTCTTGAAAATTATAATAATAATAATAAAAATCTCACCTCCCCCTTTGGTTCAACTTTCCTACTGCCACAAATGTGCACATATCCCATTCAATTAATTCAAACCATCTGGTCTAGATGACATGCTGTTGATCTTTGCCATAATTTATCCATAGGCTCTCTCCTGCTATAATGATCTACCAGTTACCTGTTACCTGTTCTTGCCTCTCCTACCCAGGATAGGAGAGTTTCCTATAAAACAAAAGCAAGATCCTGCTCACCCATCACTGCTGCAAAGCTTCTTCACAGTCTGGTAACATGACTAAACTGCACTCTCTCTTCTGGGCACTTATGGTTACAAAGAAGTTTTCTCTTTTTTTTTTATTTTTTTTTTTTTTTGTAGTATACTATAACTAAATACTCTCACAAATCTGTAACTAATTCACAAATCACATCTTTGTAGGGATGCTTAAAAGTACCTGCCAACAACAGTCCAATAGGGTAACTAAATTTGCTGCTTCTGGTGAATTAATTATGCATCACCATGACATCCTACATTCTTACTTCTGGTTGACATTTTTACTACTGCAGTCTTGCATATTATTTCTTCTCTGTGCAATCTTATAGTATTTGTTCATACAAATGTCTAAAATAGTTCAGAGACAGTATCCACAAACATACTATCATTAAACACCGATTTCACATGGTATAGCAACATATTATATATTAACTTCCACTTATTTCTTTTTTAATGTCAAAAAATTGTGGGAGAGTATGACACATTGTTATGGCAGTACTCTGTTAGATCAACATTTGTAAAACGTAGGGAGTACAGAAAGATCTCTAGCCTTAAAAGAGAACTATACTTACTTGTTTTGCTTGCTGTGCATTTACTGGATCACCAAACTGCAGTAAAGCTTGAAACTGGTTATTCTTTGTGAATGTGATTATCTTCAATACAGCACCAAATTTAGAGAATATCTGCCAAAAACATTATAAAGTTTTACATGTCTGTTTCTCCCAATCATAACTCAAGTTAAAATGAAATTTGACTTACCTGATGAAGAACATCCAGGGTTACTGGATAGTACATGTTGTCAATAATTATTCTAAGTACCGGACTCTGAGCTGGAGTCACTGCACTCTCACTAACAGTGGTCCCACTAATGGGAGCGTTTGATGCCTGCACAGCCGTCACTGCCTGAAGAACAGCTTGGGCCCGCTTAAAAAAAAAAAGACAGAAGAGAGATTTCTTAATATTTCATGATAATAGCTTGAAATTAATTACAAATATTAATATAGTTAACTCCAGAAACACAAAATAGTCCACTTATTTAAAACTCAGAGCTACAGACATAACACAACGTTAAGTGCAATGCAGTCTGACTCTGTGAGAAGAGACAACAAAAATGACAACATCAATTAATCCTTATGTCACATTAAGGAGGGGCTTCAAACGGCACCAATATCAATCTTTCTAGTAGCAAGCTTATTGTTCTACTAGTAAGGATAAAGAAAGTGAGGATTTTGTAAATTTCAAGATTCTTTCCTTTACAGGAAACAAAACTAAACAAACCCACAAACCAACCAATGAAAAACCCCAACCCTACAGAAACCAGAAGTACTTATCTTACTGTTCAAAAGACCGTATCTCAGCTAACATTTCACTGCCATTTTAATTATGCAGAAGGCTCTGATAGGAAGGGAAAATTCTAAACTAACACTTCCAAACTTCTCAGTTTTAACACAATGAAATAATACACAAGACTAACAAATGTCAGAAAGTAGTATCCAGAGAGGTAAACAAACTGGTGTCTGTTATCCACCCTCTTTTGTAAAAAGAAAAACAAAATCCTCTCCATATATGGGGATTTTTTGTTTTTAAACACAAGCAGGATTTTAGAAATTCAAAGGTAACCACATGATGATACCACAAGAACACACATCTATGTTACTACTTCCACTGCCATAATGGACAGTATCAGAAGGATTAGATGTCTTTTTCTGAGAAAGAAAAAGTGCAGAAAAAAGGGGTTCCATTTAATACTTTCATTACAGTAGCCTTATGAAGCAAAACAATACAAAACAAGAGAGACAAGTGAGCATGCCAGGTAAAAATAATAACCATCATATTAATGAATACTGCATATTTTAAAGGTATTAGCTACTACACAATTTCATGTCTCACAACTTACATGATACTCCTCATACTGAAACGAATCAATGAATAAGAAAAGTGGGGGGGAAAAAAAAAAGACCTGGTGAACACCAGTTGGGAAAACAAAATTTACCTCTACATTTAACATTAATTACTGTAACTGTGTAAAGATGTCTTTTGATTACACTTCTTTTCCCTAATGTATGAAACACACAACTTTCAAGATGGCCAGATACTTGGCTGAGTTGTGTAATTATTTCCTACTCATTCTATAAGCACATATCAATTCAAAGTCAGTCCTTACAGTGACTGGAGAAGTTTAAACTTTATAACCCAACGAACTACAACTTGTGAAATCAATTTTAACATATGACCCTTGTCAGCACTATCTACCTATGCTTATACATCATATTTCATTCCATTAAAATTAATGTGAATACATGAAGGAATACAGGACTAAACAATGGGAAATATTAAAATTCTTATGAGTATTTTGTCAAACAAGTTCACAATAATATACAGCATCATATAAAAGTAGCCAATTTCAAGACATTTAAGTAGTATGTAACACTTTTTTCTTATTTTTGCAAAATTGAAACTAACTTCAAAAGATCAGGTATACCACCTGAAGTACATTTATTTCTAAATGTTGCAGCGTCTGTGCAGAAGGACTAAGCCCATGCATTTATGACAGGCTGATGATTAAAAAAACCCACAGTTAGAGGTCATTCTGTTCTCAATTCTCCTGAGTCCTGATAATGCACTAAAAGTAAGAGATATTTGTCTCATAGCTGAGTTTAAATGCTCCTCTCGGTGTTTTGACGTCTCACAGGAAAAGGATTTTCATAGAATGATAAAACTGAAATGAAAACTTAAAAATGCTTCCTTTCCAATGTGTTTATTCAGAACAGCTCATTCTGAGCATACAAGTAAAAATAATCTCTGAAGCTACTATTACTGAGCAGTTCAGAAAGACAGAGCTTAATGGAAACTTTCCTGCCAAGGCCTGGCTGTTTGAAGTAACCCTTGCTCAAATATTTCTTTTCCTATCTTCTTTTTAACTAAGATACTTGCATATTTTTCCAATTTTTTTATTTTTCTTTCCAGTTACACATACTAACATTCTAACATCTTCACATCTTCCTGACCGAACATCCAGAAAAAGACAATTTCAAATGAATTTTGGATGATGAGAAAAATTTTTAATCTGATTTGAAAGCTAAGTTTTGAGTATCCAAAACTGCTAGACTATAAGCAATACTTGCACTATCTTTATTTTTTCTTACAGAAAAAAGAATGTCCAACCATCTTTGTTCTATAGAATGCTTCAAGAGATACTAGTTACAGAATGCTTACTGCCAAGCACCTATTTGTATTATTTAGTTCTAAATTAAATTAAAATTAAGTTCTGAAAGACTTGGAATATAGGTTAAGAGTGGATATCAATATGCATGGTGGCATCAAAGCTGCCGAGAAGTCAGCACATCCTATAGGTTGAAAAGGTGAAGATGTGAAGCACCACATCAGTATCAGCAGAGAAACCAGAGGACAACGTAAGACAACATTTCTTAAAGGAGTATGTCCATCCACCGTAAGTGGAGACAGAATTCATCCCCTACTCTGTTTTTCAAAAGTAAATGAAGGTATTTATTTTTCTTTGTAACTGACACTGGGGAAGGTGGGGAATCTCAACTAAAACAAAAATAATCAAAAGATTCTAACGAACAAGAATATTTAGGAAGAGCAACAGGAAAATCAACATTATACTGTACCTAAACCAAGTCTTTCAATAGATTACCCTGAAACTGCTTTCAAAGGCAACAGCTATAACTGTACTATTTACATGTCCTAATAGAGGACACAATTAACAGAAACTAATTTGGCACTTACACTGTTTTTTGTATCATCAAAAAGGCAATGTAAGAAATTAACCTTAAAATAACCATCAGACTTGTGGTAGGTTCAAGTCTCTTATCTCGCTCTAGTTTGTATGAATTGGTCACCACGTTAGTTTTGCTAATTCTTCTGTTCTACTAAAAACAGACATATGTATCTGTATTTATTGTGAAATGGGCCCTGGAGAGGCAAGAGCAAAATGGTCTTTTGTTATTAAGTACATTTGTCTCTAGAGTGATCATAATGGTATTATTTTCCAGAAAAAGCAGATCACAAGCTGAGGTTACCAGTGCTGCTAGAGGGATCATTTAAAGCACTGAAACAGGCATTGGCATTAGCCATTACCACTACGGAAATACAAACTGGCATTGGAATCTCACGTGTCAGAACAAGAAAGTTAATTTTATCATCCTACAGTCTATAAACTAAGACAAAAACTTAACGCTTTTTAAAACTTTTAAATAACTATTGAAAACACCCTTCAGAATCTTTGCCTTTTGACGTGAAGGAAACATTAAGAAAATTTATCGTAATGGAAAGATCACACAGAAAGCAAATCCCTTTCAGTGTCACAAAATGGAACGATCGTAGGTAAGACTACAGTAGTGTTAGAATGTGGACAAAACCAAATGATTCAAACATATGGCACATGAGCCAAGAACACATGCCATGCCTCATCTTCTACTGTCTGCATTTGTAATACTACAGAACAGTAAATATACCTGGTTAAGTGTGTTATCAGTCTTCAGTTCTTTATGATTGGAATACTGGATATAAATGGGTTGGTTACGAAGATGAGGCGTCACAGCAGAGTAGTAATTAACCATAGTGATAGCTGTTTCTTCTGTAGCAAGTTCCAAAAACGCCTGTAATTAAAACAGGTAAGTTTCAGTATTTACGAAGCAGATAATCTTCAAATTAGCAGCACATAAAAAATCAAAAGGTTTTATAACACATTTTAACAAATATCAGTCTTCAGAAAATGTCATTCTACATATACCAACTTTAATTGCTAAGCTACTTCATCTCCAAAAATTCATCTGTGAAGATGAAGGAATAAATATTTTCTCTTCCAGCTAAATTTTTGCTTTACGTAGCTGTCAGCCATCCACTGTTTCCCCCCCAAATTTACTAAACGATGGTGTAAATGCACTAAAAAAAACAAAGGAACAAAAGCTCTCTTTTAATACTTACTGCTTTATGACTTACTTCAATAGCATTTTAATAAAATATTTTGAAATCAGACAGTAAGCACATTAAAAAATGGAAAGCAACAAATTACCTGGTTTTTCCCTTTCAGCATCAGGATGTTGGTTACTTTACCAAAAGGTAAACCTAAAGCAATAACTTCTGTTTCTGTCACTTCCCCCGGCAATTTCCTGATATGAAGAACACGAGAAGGAGCCCCATCCATTTTATCATCACCTTTGAATTTCTTGTTGTCATTACCATTGGCTGAAAGACATATTCAGACTCTATTTGAAAAGTTTACTGATACTATTAATGCTCTATTAAAAAATGCTTTTATTTATAAGCAAGAAAATTATTTCAAGTGAGCCATCTCCTCATTTGGTTTAAGTCAAATTCAAGGGTTCAGAACAAATTCTGCAGAGACAAATGTTAGTTTCATGAAAGGTGGACTGTTCAAGACTAACTTAGTCCTCTGCCAAAGACCACAGCAAATCCTTTACATCTCACTTTCAGTGAAGCACCTCATACAATAACACGTAATAACGCATTAATTATGTCTAGCAAGGGCTCACATAAGAACTCCAACACACATGAAAGAAAAAACAGTTAGTGGTTACCTAGAATTTCTTGAAAGCAATAAAATGGTGGTAAACCGTTAATAGATTTTCAAGTTTTTTTAAGAACTGCTTACACCAAGGAACTGGACACAAAAAGTAGAAAAGTAACAAAGCAAGACAGGAAGCATCATTAATGCTGGGAAAGATCAGAGTGGAGAAAGGGGATGACCCAGAGGCCTGCCATCACAAAAGGCTGATGAAACCAATTTAAGGACAAAGTAGAAAAATGTCCATTTTGAACTACGAGCTCACTCATCGAAAAGGAAAAACCAACTAATAAACACAATGCAGCCAACACAGATGGGGGGGTGGGGGAACAGCCAGATAAATTTCCCTAAGAGAATCAGGGAAGCCTCAGCATCAATGTACAAAGCACCAGAAAGACACTATTCAGAATATTCTCCAGAATTCTTGTACAGAATTCCAGCAAAATTCCAACTTGAGTTCCTTTTGCTTAATATGCAGCCAGCCAGTCGGATGGAAGAAGTCTTGCTTTTGAAAGAAGGCCAGAAAAAAATTATTTACTTTGGTTAAAAATATGTCAGTGGAGTAAACATCAGAGTCAAGAGCTAAAGAAAATAGTGTCATAAAATATTGATAGTAATGAATTAATCAGTGCTGAAATTCAGCATGCATTTAGATATGAGTGAAACAAGTGATAAGACTTCCTTTTCTCTACAAAAAATGCAAGATATTTAGATCTAAATATAAAATTTGAAGTATTCTATTAGTTAAAAACAGTGCTTAGAGGCATGTCATGCTGTAATTCCATACCCACATCCTGTACCACCACCATCACCCCTCCTCCAAAAAAGCATTCCACGACTAAGCTTTTAAAAAGTTCTTGCACTGAAGAACACGAGGCATTTTCTACCTTACTAGAGCGGACAAAACAACAAAACCTAACAACATTTGAAACTGGTCAAAATTCAGCTAGCAGTATCTCCAACTGACAATGCTAGAATCTATGCAATTGAATGTATTTTGTTTTGGTCTGCTGCACAGAAAGACAAATTTTGGTGGAACACGGAAGAGTAAAATCTGAAAAATACACACTAAACTAGGATCTGAAGTCTACACAGGACTCTAACCTGTACCATTTTGGCAAACATGGTGAGGTTGAGCTTCCAGGTAGCCAGATTTCACCTGTTCAAAATTATACATTATAACACTTTATCTCAAAGAGACAGTCAAAAGTTTGTGAAAAAGTACTTTTACTTTTCACCTGAAGCCCATCACACAGTAGTCTTCCCTAGTTCTCAATTTAAATTTCTACAAAAATAATTTTTAAAAAAGTAACAGAAGAAACAAGGCAAGTGTGACAGGCTGGACAATGCATTACAAACAAAACATTAAAAACAAACTTGCAAAGGATAAAAGAATTACGGTGATACTGAAACTACACATCCAATGCCCTTCATACTTCAGCTTTCTGAATAATTTCAATTCATTACAAGTTTCAAAAAATATGAAACACTAGCAATGAGAAACAAGAATTTGAAGAAGTTTTTAAACTAAAGGATTTTCTGAAATTAAGAAACCTCATGGTTTTTGTACATCACCAGAAAACTATTCACCATGACCGCTCAGGTCAGTACTTACAGAGCTGTTTTGTTTTTTGTGTGGTTTTCAACTGATAATTTTGACATATTAACTTTTCCACAGCATAATGTCCAAGAATTTACTTTTTGTTACACTAAAGCTCTTATTTAAATTAGGCTTTAGGTAATCCCAGCATTTCTAGTAAAAGTATCACTGGCCAGTATATAATCACTCACATATATGTATATGAAATGTTCCTTTAATAATTATTTAACACAATAATTTAATAATTAGTGTATTACCCAATTGATTTTTTATCTATTAGCACTGCTACCTAATACTGGCAATTTACACAGTTTTTCAACTTTTGCTGCAGTAAGTTTAAAGAACGAGCTTAAAATAAATATTTTGTTGTACCAAATTATATGTATCTGTTCCTAAACACTAATTAAGAGCTTTAACTTAACTCATGTATACAAGCCTCCCACACAATTTTACACTGTCTTAAATCTCAACTACACTATTCTTTAAACTTTTTTTATTTACTGTAAAAAAAAAGTTATGTAGACAAGTGCCTGTGCAAAAACATTTATGTAAAAAAGCAGATAAATATATTCAAGTAATATATACAAAACCCACAGAATTAGGCATGAAAGAATGTATGGCGATCAGAAAACAGGGGGTGGGAGGGACAGGACAGGGGGACTGGCAACAAGCATTCTCAATGCTATGGAATTGCACAAAAGGTGATTTTAGCAGTAGGGCAAGTAACCATGACAAAAGCTGTTTATGACTTATTGGCAAAAGCAGCTCTTGTACAATGAAAGCTGAACTGGTAGTATTCATTAAAAAATGAAGCTCACCTTCTTAAAGTAAAATTTATGCCCAAAACATTTAACAATGGATTTTGGAAGACAGAAGAAATTAACACATCAGCTGTTGAAAGCAAAGAGAATATGTATTTTTTCTACTTTTGATTATCCATTCAGCATCGCCTAACACTAATTTCCTGTTTCAGTAATAGCAGTAATGAAGTGTGTATCATACACTAAATATGCATGCACATACACAAGTGAACTTTTCAAGACATTTGTGGAACAAATTAAATTTAGCTTTTAGGAGAGTTATTGAGAGATTCTGGCACTGTATGAAACCTCTCTAACTGTAGTCTCTTATTTGTCATTATAAATAGTACTTCTCAGCTGAAGACACATCATTAAATTGCACTTGGGAATAGAAAACCACATTTACAACATAGGAACACAACTTGTTCAGAGCCATTGAAAGGTGAATTTAACTACTGTTAAAACAACAATTTCATTCTCTTACAAATTTAATTAGCAGAATCAGTGTCCATAAAGGTTAAAAGCTAAGTCAAGGGGAGCAAGGTACTAGAGGAATAACACGGTCTTTTGGTAGAAAGAGAGTCTATGCCTAAGCAGCAACAACCTGAAAGATCCTTCCCTATACAGCACTTAAAATAAAATTGCTGAAAACTGGGGGAAGGTGGCGGGGAGGCCAAGAGATGTTGGAGGACAAGACTTCACAAGCTGACTAATAACTACTGCTGAGAAACTGCTGTTTAACTGGAGGCTTATTGGCAAGTAGCTATTTCATGAGGTAGTTTGGCTTTCACTAGACTTGAAGATTCTGATGCAATTCAAAAGTCTTGCTGCTAATGCTCTAACAAATACAAATACGCACTGAAAACAGCAGGCTACAATATTTACCTTGGGGGAAAAGTTTTAAAAAGCACTGGGAGAATGCCCAAAACACAGTGTATTAGTTCATTTACAAATCAAGTTACAGCCGCAAATATGCAATTAAAAAAAACATAAAACCAAAAAAATTAGAAACCTAGTCCTGAATCATAGAAACATTTAGGTTGGAGAAGACCTTTAAGATCATTGAATCCAACCATTAACCCTACACTGCCAAGTTCAATAACAGGAATGGCTATATTCAACTCAGACTACCATAAAACCCCCTGTTCTGTAACAACCATAAAGCACTGATCTAAGTCCTCTGCACCTCTCCACCAGGGAGATGAAAAATTCCGTTTCCATGTGACATCAGGCAACTACTTCTAAATAAGATCTCATCTTTACTAATGCTCTTCAAAGCATTATTCTCACATCTAAATAGGATACTACAATTTAAATACAACTGATACATAAGCCACATCCCTGTTGCAGAGAGTTCCTTCAGTTCAGCATAAATCAACTTGTTGAAATTGAATGCTTACAGGCTGAGAAAGCCTTTAAATGGCCATAATCTGAGCAACTTGAGTCCTGGCATTTTCAGTTAGAAACTCCTATTTTATTAAACAGAGAAATAGGAACCTATATAAAAAAGCAACAAAATGAACTGCAATATACACAAGGCATATTTAAGTCCAAGTCATTCAGTCATTCAAGCTATGAATATTCAATGCAACCAAGCAGTTTTTGCAGAAAAACTGTTCTTCAAGTTCAGCATAACTCCTAGCAAAGAATGAATAGCTTACTTCCTGATAATAACGGGTTTTGAAAACATATTTTAATAAAATTTCATCGTAGAGCAGCTTTTCTCTGCACATTTTTTTTTATTTTTTGAGAAATACATAAATATGACCTAAGAGTTCTGAGACCTTTATTTTAGATGTGTACATTTCCTGCACAATACTTTTTTCATAAGCACACAATCTCCTAATATAGAAATGTAACTATGTGGCTATAGGCAAAAATTTTTGGATACAATAAAAAGTTGCTTTCACCCATTAGTTCCTCAAAAGAAGGGAAAAAAATGTAAAAATGACCACAAGACACTGGTTATAAATCCCTGCATATCTGCGGTAGTGAAATAATACATTAAATAAACATCCTTTCTGCAGAAATCACTCTATTTCACAACTGTCAGTACGTAACAGCAACCAACTAAAAAAAAAAAAAGGAACTTTCAGTTTGTACATACTAAAGACAAGAAGCTCAATAGCAGTAGTATTCATTGCTGTTGCTATGTAGAAAGCACTTCTAGTTTTACCTTGGCTAATTATATGTAATTCAATGCTACCAGCTAGTAGAACATAGGACACATATCCAAACAGGAAATAAGTGACTAAGAGAAAGGCAATACAATTGAAGATATCTAGTTTACAGTTGTGGATTATTACTAGACAAAAATATTAAAATGTTGCACTGGCTACTGAACACAATCACCTGCCTCAAACAACCAGCTACACAAACTGCAAACAATCACAAATTGGGTGAGGGGAATATAACAGAGACCATTGTGGTTTCATTTCTGGAAGGTTCTTTTCTTAAAGAAGGTTTTCCTATATGTACCTAACCCTGATGTAACTAATAGAATGTAGGAAGAAAGCTGTTGTCTGCTCCAGTGACCTCTCCCAGGTTCCCAAAAGAAAATAGACAGGACCTTTGTTTTAGTATATAAATCTTCAAAAGTTCAACTTAAAGATAAACTCTGGAATTCAAAATGTTTGAAAGAACAAGAAAAGGAGATCCTACACTCAAATATACAATAAAAACACATAGAATATAAAGTTGTCTGAAGTCCACATTTGCTAACCTTAAAGGTTAAGTGTTAATTACACTTTTGTTTGGGGGTTTTTTGTCATTTATCACAGATATGGGCCATGTGCATATGAAAATCTTGACCAACCAATATTAAAACTATCTTACATTACAAAAACTATTGCTTAAAAGGAATTTGACCTTAAATAAGTAAACACAGTGAAACAAAGAAAACTTAACTACACAGCCTTTAACTGGCACATCTGCACATAGGCTGCACCTGTTTCAAAATGCACTGAGCACTCAGCTTTCTAAGCAACTACGATAACACATTTACAGTATGGTATAGTGGCTGCTCAATGCTGCAGTCTAAAATCAACGCACTTCAATTTAGTACTTTAAAATATGTAAAAATACACAGCTAGAGTGAAATCCAACTGAAGTAGTAGAAGAATGAGTTACCACAGCATAGCAATGCAGACAAACTACCCAAATTAACAGTAATAGCCACATTTTATTTCTCCCATCCTGATATTTATTTTTCTAAGTTTCTAAATCTGCATATTTGTAGAAATATGTAAACTATACTGTATTATTAAATTACTATACTTTCCAATCACATGTAATGTACTTCTTAAAATCTTTCCAATTATTATTAATTGTAATCAATTTGCAAACTTCAGAAGTAAATTACCTATGTTTAGGCATCATTAATTTTAACTAATAACCAATTTTACTTAATGCACTATCAAAAATGCCACATCTATGGCACATCTATGTTTACTGCCCAAGTTAAACACAGCACTTGAAATATTATTAGCTTGTATGCCTCAGTGCTAAGTATTCTGTTAATACAATGAATTACCTACCAAAGTCACTCCTAACATTCCCTGCTAATTAAGTAAAAACAGGATCAACAATATCATTCATAGCTCCAGGAGTTTGGGGAGCTCAGCTGCAAAATGATTTTGGAATGTTTCTACTGATCTACTTAAAACACAGAAATATGAACAATGAAATTGATGGCAGCTGTAACAAGAAAACCTGCCAATTCTTCTGCTTCAATCCCTTGTCTTTCACAAGCCAATTTTCATAAAACTTTCATCAACATCTTTCACTTTTTATCTACATCCCTTAAAAATTTTACTTTTTTGTATGTGTGGATTTCAGCAATAGAGTTCATGGCATGAGCATCTTCATACAGATAACTCAATCTACAACTTCCATTAAGCAGTCCTCCATCTGAACAGCAGAAGCCTCACAAGAACTTCAGTGTAAAAGTAACCCCCTACAGAGGAAACACTTCTTCCAGTTTTTAAAGATAATGGACTTTTTTCTTGCATTTAAAATCTGCAGCTATGTATTTACTGAACATACAGCACTGAAAGGTAAAAAAAATATTTATGTACAATCATTTGCAATGTGCCTTACTAACGACTTCAAAAACATCCAGAGTCAGCAATATTTATTTACAGATCCTGGTTTCAGGTCTGGTTTCTCAGAATCCTGTTACCAAATCATATTTTAGCTTACCTAAAAAGCCTTTCTAGTCATTGTGCACCAACACAAAAAAAAATTAACTCACCGATCTTTATGAGAAGATTATGCTCTCCAAAAGAATCAGAATCAAGCAAGATTAGGCAGAAAATAAGAATAGACTTTGATAATATTTTCAAGAAAGCTGAAGGAAAACTAGTAGTAGTTCAAGCAGCAGTAAAAGGCCTGTTGTTCTGACAACACAACTTTAACATATTCATGTCAGCTGGTGTTAAAAACATTAGAAACTTATATATCTAACATAAAAAAGAACTTCTTAGAAAAGCTTAGATATTTGCTGATCTTGTACTTTACAAGCTGTCCTCCCTTGCTACAAATTCTAATCTAGTAGATGGGATCTATCCCTTAATGTTTACATTTAATCTTCTGCCATACTGTCCAACCTAGTTCGGGAAAAAAAATAAATCTTGTATATTTAAATATAAATGTTTAACTGAAATGAAATTTCTCAACAATGTCAGTCATCAAATTTGTCCAAAACAGGGTTCAGAATTAAGAGGTAAAAGCCATCTTCATCCAAGCCTAGATTTCTGTTAAGACTGCTCTTTTAAAAAAGACAGAGAAAGTACCTAAAACAATAACTTCACTTCACTTGTAGTGAAATTTAATGTAACACACTGTCAACTTCCTCTCACCTACACTGGAGGATGGATACAGATGACAAACTGTTTAGAAAATGCCCAAGGATCAGGCCTTATATTTTGAGCCATGTCCAACATGCTGGCCTTTTTTAGAGAATTACCAGTGGTTCAAATTCATCGGTAAGAATGCAAATCAAACATTTGTTCACCAATTTCACAAGTTTCTTTCACAAAAAAATAGGAAAGGATTCATCTGTAAGACTACCTATACGACAGAGAAACCATTCCTCTTTCATGCTTTTCACTGGGAGAGATTAGAGCAAGAGTATTCATAAAAGCATTGAAGTACTACAGTATTCTCACTGAATGGCAGCTGAATACAAAAAAAAAACCCACTAATGGAACTGTTCCCATGATAAAAAGGTAGGATATTCATTTTTAAAAAAACATCTTCAGTCTCAGCCATAATGACACACCCCTCAGTTCCACCAAACCCACCCCCTTCCAAGAAAAGGCAGTTTTTTTGACAACTTAGGCATTTTGGTTTAGGTTAATATTTCTATAGCAGAGAAAGAAATGAGGCTGTGATTGACAAGGTTTTGCTCCAAGTTTAGGCCTGTTAAGGCACTGCTATTGACAACTGGTTTCTTGACTGTGTACACTTTCACCAATAAAAGGGCTCAGAGGATTACAAAGACAAACTATCTCTTTCTTCTGTTCTCCTAGCTATCTACTTAGAAAAATATCACGGGATCGGATATTGGAAATATCGCAGTCAAAACCAGAACAGGTTTCTATATTTTCCAGAAAACAACGTCCAAGTGTCATAGTATCACGACACTTCCCAACTCTAACAATGAAAGGGCGAGAACAAGTATTAGTTTTACGTAGGCAGGTATCTACAGCATGTCTCATTTACAAGGGACTTAATAAACGATCACAGGTTCCTTGAACCCCTAGAAAATTCGGGAAAGGTTCATCACTACTATATCTTGGCTACAGAAAAAAAATTGTTTGATTTACAAAAGTTTTAAATTCTTCTGAAGAGAAAAAGTAATAGCAGAACTGAAGCAAAAGGAGGACATCAATTCAGACAGACAGAATACCTGAACTCATTTGGCTTCAGGAGATGGTTACAGAAAATTAACATACAGGTTTCCATTTCCATTTTAACTGCTTCTGAGTTTACAATCTGAACTGGTAAACTGCAAGTCTGGAAAAAGTACTTCCTGGTCCCCAGTAAGCAAGACAGCTATGGGAGGATATATTCAGAAGCAATACTGAACAGTAGATCTATCCTACTCTACAGGGCTTTTTTGTGCTACTTAAATAAGGCAGGCAGAATGAAATTTGAATACAATACCAAGAAACTGTTTGAAAAACAAAATACCCAAACAAACTTGAATTATAGCACTGCATTCAGATTGTGGGGTTTTGTTTGTTTGGGATTATTTTTCCACCAACCTTCTTTACATATTACACAATTTGTATGAAACTTTTTATAACAGGCATCTGATACTACAAGAGCCAGACCACTACTCTGACTACTGCTGCTAATGAGATCGTTTCTTGAATAGTCATTTATGGTTCTGGATGCCAAAAAAAACCCAAACAAAAAACTCCCACCCACACCAAAAAACCTCCCATGTACAACAAAGAAACTTCCAAGAGTAAACCCAAACCCTTAACGTCTTAAAGAGGGTGGAAATAAAAACAAGATGGGAAGCAACTTCTCCATTTATAAAATACATTGAACTCCCATCCCATACATCAACCTAATGGGATCAAAACATGCTTTTCCACTTTCAGAACTTTTCAGGAAGAATTTCTGAATTGCTTAGACAAGCTTCTGTATTTCTTCTAAAAACTCAAAATTTTAATTTTTACTTTAATTTTTTTTTGTTTATCTCTTTCTTTCCTTTGATAAATTAACTTGCATTTAATTTCCTGGAACTAAAAGTTTATCTAAAAATATTTGGAAAATTCGGTAACATTTAGGACTTTGTCCTGTCTTAATGTTCACTGCCCGCAGCCAAAACCTCATGCACACAACCTGAACTCCTTTTCATAGTAGTTTCTCATTTAATTAAAACAAACTGATGAAGCGCTAATTAATATCCAGGATTGAAGAGGACATCAAGAAAATGAAAATGAGAAGGACCTCTTTCAGAACCAGAAGGAAGTAAGAAAAACAGGGAAAACAGACAAATGTTTGGAGTTCCAAAATGGCTATGAGTGCACTACACTGCATTTCTGACCTATTCCAAAGTACGACCACCTCTTCACCTTCGGTTACAGAGCGGCCAGTGGAAGTGGTTTTCTTCTGCTGCCACACTCCTCCACCCAGCACTGCACTGTGTCTACAGCTGTGCAATCACATGACTGACCAGTAAGTTGCTCCAAGGAAAAACTACTTTTTCTTGTCAGAATAGCTTAATGCTGCATTAACTTATTCTGCAAGTGTATGAGTGCTCCAACAGAACAGAGTGTAGCAGAAACATGTGGATTTGGGGTTTTTTCTGCTTGTGCCAAAGATGTGGGATGAGAAAGCACAGCTACCCATTCTGGCAAGAGCTGTCACCACAGCACCCTAATTCTAACATGAAATTGCACCCTGAATCCCAATCTCTTACTAATAAATTAAAATGGAAAGAGTCTGCTACTAATATCAGTGATTATACTGCTCAGCCCATAAATACTGAAAATCAGGCACAGCAAAACAGTGAATCAGGCAAATGACTGCAAAGTCCAGCAACCCTCTCATGCCATGAACCAAGTCCTCCACATCTCTAAGGCAAAAGAAAAAAAAAAAAGAGAAAAAACCACAAAAAATAAATGATACAGTAGAAAAAGAAAACAGAAAAAAAAGGAAGACCTCTGAAATGAACCTTGCTGGAGAACTCAATGCACATTCAACATACAGAAGCATCAACTGCAATAGAAGGCATTTTAGTGTGTGCCAGTTAATGAAAAACCTTTCTATCTAGCATCGCCAGAAAATTGATTCCAGAACAGCCACACTCACTTTGCACTGATATTCTGAGATTCTACCGCTGCAATCCCAAACTGAAGGAGCAAAGTGAAGCTTCCTGCTTTAGCAGTGAACCAGAACTCTGTCTTCCTGAATCCATACTGTATTAGGAAACTGGCACAGTGTTCTTCCCTGGAATGCCCAGACTTGCAGATGTCCATGTGTAAAAAAGTTGATGTCACACAAGAGTTAAGCTGTTTACCTTTGCTTGGCAGTTGAGATTCCTTACTTTAAAGGCAGCTGTACAAGACAACTGTAATTTTTCATCCCATCACCCACCAACAATTTAGTGTGCAGACATCTGAAAGTTGCCTATTTTTTTATGGAATTGATTATTCTTCTCAGACACTCAAAGTTTGTAGGAAATACAAAGTCGCTATATTCTAATACAAGCCAACAGTTTATCCCTCTATAGCACAACGGATTCTTGTTTCGGTGTTGTCCCCTTGTAAACAGGAAATGAGTCCAAGTATAAATTATAGATTTCTCCTTTGAAAGGGCATCACTTACCAGTAACTACCATGCTGCTCATGTTAGAGTTCGGGCTACTGAGTACACTGCCTGAAAGAAGTTCGTCAGATCCTCTCTAAAAAGAAAGAGACAGTAAGAGATTTTTTTTCCTCTATTTTGTGATTTTTAAAGATGATACTTCCTCTTTTCAGATAAGTGCAACAACTTGAAATCTAAGTAAAGCGGTATATTTACACGGCAATCTGAAATGAGAGCAGCTTAAGCACAGTTGTTTAACCCACCACTGAAATGAAGCCATCTCTGGACACAGTAAGAACTGCTGAACAATAATTTTGTCCAGCATTTCAAATTAAAATATAATTAAATATATTTATTCTATTTCAATAACATTTAAAGTAACTTTAAGTTTTAATATTTTAATACACATATATAAAACTATTATATCTAGCTGAAACTACAAGGGAAATCTATGCAAATCGAAATACGGAGTTTAGCTAAAACTTAACACCCCTATTTAAAAAAAAAAAGGTTTAATGTTCACAGAAAATAATCAGTTTTCATTTTGGGGACATCCACTTCTTCTGCAAAACACAATTTAGGGCAGGGAATTACATCTCCATAGTAATTCTTAAAACATTACAAATATCAATTAATGAATGACTTAAAAGTGGGCTGCAAAAATCAGAGGAGGGTTTATATTGAAAACATACAAGATAACCCTTTCCATAAATTGTCTGTAGGATGGGCATTTGACACAGCTGAAGAGACGCTTCTTTTCACACCTTGTTCTTTTTTTTCTTTTATGCCCCAACCCCCTTCACCCTCAAGACTTCACCTCTCAAAAAGCCTACAAAATCTTTATGTGCTCTTTCAATATACAAAATATTTAAGACATCCTTTGATTATTATCTTTAATTTCTTAAAGGTTCTTTCCCACTTCAAAAGTATTTCCACAGAACCCTTAAGACTAATCCAGGTCACTGCTAAAATGGTAATGAGGAAAAAAAAACAGTTACTACCCATCCTTATAAAAATAAATGGGTTTAATTCTGGTGTGGACACTACAAGAGAATCAAGAATAGTTAATGAATATATTTTACAGGGCACCTCAATAGTTAATAATAAATTAATTTGAGACTATTACCTTTATAGACAGCACAGTTGCAAGACTTATAAAAATCAAACCCTTACCTTTTTATCATACTGCACTATATCTGTGTCCACACAGGGAATAGTACATTAAAGTTTATCTATGTGTATGCACACATAGAGCCATTAAAGTTTACTTGGTTTTCAACATCAGCTCTGAAGAGTTTCTACACAGTTTATCGAATGCTCTAAGCTCGTAAGGGTACACAGCAAGCAACAAAGCTGTGCCTATCAAATCAGCAACAGAGTTCCTTTAAAACTGCCTCATGCTTAATACCAAGATTAGGTAGGACCATGAGAAGGACCATGTTTTGTCCTTTTTAATGTAAGGATGCATTTCTAATCAGATTTAACTAAGAAAAAATTTAGCTACATAGAACTGAAAAAACAACATAGGCAAGTCATAGAAACTCTCTGTTATTCTAATTACATTGCTTTCTGCTATAATACGCAGGTACTCGGTGTAAGTCAAAACAAACATTCTTTCTTTCTCTTTCATGTTCTATTTTTTCTAACAATAATACACAAGGGCAGAACATTGCGAAGTTGAAGATTACTAGCAGCATTAGGTTACTCAGTGGTAAGTGCAGTTTTTCCTGCTTGCAGCTACCCATCTAGCTTTCCTTGGCAGCCTCTGTCTGCAGCCTGGCCAGCTCAGCTGAACACGCAGAAGTAGCAGCAGACACTGAATCTGCTCATAGTCCGGCTGATTAAGATCCTTCATCAGCCTTTTTTCCCTCCTAATATGACAAGCATCAATTTGCAATGGTACAGTAGTTACTACATAAACAGCTGAAGAAACCCCAGTACCAAATGAATGCTCTTCCCAAAACCTGCAGGAACTTTACAATTCTGAAATATCTCAAATTTGAGTTGCCTTCAGCTTCAGAAAATTACTTACAACAGCAACTGCTGAATGAAAGAGTGCAAGTGCATTACATAAACTTCTGGTTCCTAGTAAATCAGGCTTTCAAAAAAGCTGTTAATTTCTTAATCCACAGCAGAAAAATCCAAAAAAAGCACAAATTACTCAACAGAGTGGATATTCAATTCCTGTATTTGTGTTTCATGAACAGTTCTCTCTTCATGTTCAAACATATCATTTTACATTTCATGAATACCTTCATAGTCAATCACAAGATTTTGTCATTGCACTTGAAAGTTTCAACATTTTTGCTTCAGATGAACAATTAAATGTGAATTTCTTACACTGGCCTTTATCATAAATTCTACACCTGTCTTATCTGCATAAATTACAAAAGTCTGATTCACAGATGTACAGGTTCATACGTGGAATGTTCTTCCAATCCCCCCATGAAATCACAGATGTATAGCAAACCTCTAATAACTCACTCCCATACATATTTCCCAAGCTTCTGGTCAAAGATCTCTCTTATCATGTGAGTAATAATCTTATTAGATATACACGGTTATTTTTCCTAATTGGTTCTTAAGCAGCCTAGACCCTTCTCTACTTCAATTCAGTATGTAACTTTAAAACCAGCTACGCAGCAAAAGACATGATGGACTTGGACACAGAGTGGTTAAATTACAAAATCAAAAGCAGTACCTGCCTGGTTATTGTGATTTACTTCAAAAGGGTTATCTGAAGATCTTGGTTGTCTAGTAAAGCAATTTCATATAAGCATCTCAAGTAAGCCAATGTGTGCTCTTAGACTGGCAGTACCGTGTGACACAATCCCTCCTGAATTACATAAATACTTATTTTACTTACATTTATTCAGAAGAGATAAGGCTTTATTGAATTTGTGGGTTGGGGTGCTTGGTTTTGGTTTTATGTGCAGCTTCTTTTAGAGGGTGCTAAGCCAAAAAGGACTGACATCTTGCTCCAAGAGCAAAGCTTTCCATCAATCTATGTCACACATAAACTTCAAAATCATAACCAATTTTCCAAGCATCTTGAATATTTAATTAGTTTCAAGCACAAAAGTTCTGCTAGTCAAATGGTGAAAAACAAACGTTTAAACTAAATTAGGTAATTGTATTGATTGTTTCAGAGCTAAGGACACCAAATTCAGATCTTTGAAGAGCACAGAGAATCAGACTCAAGAAAGGAAGATCTAAGAGCAATGTTCACTTAACTTTTTTTCCCCATCTGTGCAAATTGCTGTGTTCTAAAGAAACAAACAAAGTTTGAGATTGTAAAACAATATTGAAGATCACAAATACACAGATGGCAAAAACATTCAAATCTAAGTTAAAATAATAAACAAATAAAAAACCACCACAATGATTATATTTCACCATAAACTGCAAAGGAAAGTTACTCTAATAGCAACACAGTAGAGACTAATTGAATATCCATTTTAGCAAGAGGCAAGAAGATAAGAACAAAGTAAGTAAAAAATGCTATTATACTATTAATAGGTCATCTTCTGACATCTAGTCCTCAACAGCACAAGTTTTCAATGCCATATTTCTATTCCTACCAATGTCAAGAAGATTAATCTACAATTATCTTCCACAAAAACTAACAACTACTCAGATCAGAGATATCTAGACCATTTCTTCATGAAATCGGCATCTGCCAAAATACGAGTACACAAAATAAACAAGGGAATTGCCAAGCTAACATCTTGCAGTGAGTGAACCCTGAATTTGTCACAGAGTCAATACCGCCCTTTCACTGAAGCCCATGTTATCACCCCCATGACCCCACGAGAGCATTTCCATCCGTGGTGGGAAAACATCATGTTTAATGCATGGCTTCAATCAATGGGTTTATGTAAAACTGACATGTGGGACCACTTTCAAAAAAGACAAAAAATATGCCAACTCAGACTTTTAGTGCATATCTAAGTGAAAATTCAAAATTATATATACAAAAATTATTTTATATACTGTAAATTAAAGACACCATTTCGGTATTTTAGCTAATTTCCCTAGCTGAATAGTTATTTCATATACTGTCACTTTCCCAATTTACAAAATCAATTATACAAAGAGAAAGAAGAGGCCCCTAGCTCAGCAAATTAATGTCCTACGTCCTTGCTTTAAGTTACAGCTAACTCAAAATCCCTCACTACACAAGCTGGATGCACATAGCAGAATTTCAGATTTCTCTTCCCCCCATAAAAGACTACTATAAAGCTTCATCCTATCACAGGTTGTATTATGTAGCTGTGTAATTTCAGCAAGTCATTACAGTCATACTATCCTTCCAGGCTAATCAAAAATAGACTATTTCAAAGTCTTTGCCAACTATTTTCCTCACATTCCATATCGGGCTTTAAATACTTCACACATTCCCCAGATTTTATTACATCTAAGGTACAACCAGAAAGTAACAACTTTGGCTTGAGAGTTACCAAAGTGATTTAGTCTTTTATGCATCAAAATACTTTCTGACAACTGTTTAAATCAGAGACACAGCAGCTTTTTTCCTAATAATTCAGGGCTATGGAGACTCGATCAGAAGTTATGGCTATACCTAACCTAACAGTGTATTACAGGGAGCTTATTAGAAGCATGTGTAGAAGCACTACAATATTCCTAGAAATAGTAAACAAGGGACAGAATTGCACTTTGTTAAAAAGCCAATAGTATAATCTAAAATAATTTCTTAAATTCCCACTAGAAAACATAAAGAAGACATTCAAAGATATTAAAAAATACATTTTCTTACAAATACTCTCATTTGTGATATTTATATTTGCTGATATTACAAATCTCTCTCAAAGATGCTTCTGCCCTCCCCATTTCCTTCTCTCCTCCCTTTCCCTCAAATGAAAGATAAGTAAGAGAACTTTAGTTGCACTGCACATTTACCACAGTCATTCTCAGCCTACAGGCATGAATTTCCCAAGGGGTATGACAAGCCAGGAGACAGATCTCGTGATTTAAGGAAATCCAACAGCATTGTAAAACACTTTATTTCTAACAACATCTGGGAATAATTTAAAAGAAAGACCCAGAAACCTGATGGTTTGGGAGAGGAATAAGCACATGACAGTTTCAACCCAGACATTAAAACATTCCCCTCTAACAGTTACACACTGTAAACACACTGCTTCAATATCTGAACTAACTTCGGGGACTGGATGTTTGAAACAACAGAACAACACACTTTTAACTCCCAAACACAGCATTTATAAACTTCGTTCAGTTTACATGTGATGGATCAGAATTCAAAGGATGCTTCATTTTTAACATGATAAATTTTTATATGAAACACTGCATAAATATACCCTCGCATAATCTTTCGTGAAGAAAAAACACTTGATCTGCCTTATGCTCCGATTACACGCACAAGTGTCAAAATACATAATGCAAACTACCCTAAGGAATTTGTTACACCTCCCATATGTATAGGATCACAGGAGACCTATTAGGTTTCTGTGGAAAAAGAAACCTAATTTCAGGACAGGACAAGCCAAGTCCATATATACAAAAGACACTCCATGCAGGTTCATGAAGTATTTTACAAAGCATACAGTTTAACTATAACCACGCTATCACTTCAGCAGAACCTTACATGCAAGGAGTACACCTACTTGAATTTTTTTAAAGAATACACTATTTAACTATATTGGCATGAAATCTTACCAGTTAAGGTCGTGAACTCCATGGGTGCTTAACAACTCACTTATCACTTGCTTTTCATTCAGTATTAACTGTGTACAATATGACCTTTACATACTTAGTCTCTCTACATATTCTTTTTTACCCTACTTTAATTATTTTCATATTCCCCTCAGCCAAGGATATATTGTTTATATAGCCTAACAACTAACTTTGCCATTTTAACACTTCCAATTTTTCAATAAGAAAGGAGCTAGGAGAAAATTAATAAAACATTAATAAAAACACACAAATTTTGTAGAAATTGAGAGAGAGCAATCAACGGAATTTAAAAAGTCTTCAAGATTGACAGGAGACAAAACTCCTTTTCCCTGAAAAATCTCCAGGTTCCCAACACAATGTTGAAAAGAAACAAATTTCTCAATGCACCAGAAGATCAAGATAGACTATTAAACCAAAAAGCCAAAGAGTAAAGAATCAAATTTCAATTTACACCACGTCACACAGCCTCATTTGGAAACTTCCAAACTTTCAATTGTAATGAAAGACTGCAGGCAAGAATCTCTTCTAATATAAGTCAATGCTACAAACATCCAAGAGAAGTACACTAACAATATAATTTATTCCAGCATTTCAGACTTTTGATTACACTTTTAGCAGGAAAGAAAGTACTACTCTCAAACAGCTGCACATTACTGATAGTAAATTAGAATAGGTGAGAACAACTCACTAGAGCTACCACCTGGATGTGTCCTTTGCCTTCCAGAGAACCATGGCACTTGGATGTACAGATCTGGTCCTTCAGTAGCAGTTTCTACACCTCAAAATGTGATCTACATGGAAGGTATTTTCTACTCCATTATCTACTATTTTTCACTAATAAATTAAAAGTGCTAATGCTATTTCATCTGTAACTCAATACTTGTGTTACACATTCACAGAAAAACTGATTTTATGAGAAGCTAAACATGGCTACATGTACTTGCAGCTATAAAAAATACCCAAACCCCTAAATCCAACATCACAGTCCCATTAACAGCCTGTGAAACCACAACCTCATTTGAATCAACTATCAGCAAAAGCAAGAATCCTACCTTCTCCTTGACCCCAGCAACTTGTTCCTATTCTGTCCTTCCTAACTGTATATAGTTACGAGCACTTATGCAACCACACGCTTTGGTACAAACCTGAGTAAAAAGATGTAGCTCACTGTTGTGTCAGCTTAGCTTTATCCTGGTTAAGTTCCCAAGAGAGGTTTGTGAATTGGCTACCTAAACATCTGTTGCACAAGTATTACAGTGACAGAAAAATGGAATGCAGCTCGATTTGCTTGTGAAAACATGGCCCAGAGCTCTAGGAAATGGGAAAGGTACTCCCATGCTGGTATTGGTGCATGTTTTCAGAGGTGGTGCAGGTGACTGCATTTCTCTTTGTACAATTCTCAATTAAGATGCAAACTTAAGTGCTCTGTTACAAATGAAAACTAGGTGATTTCCAGTTAGTGAAAGGTATCAAAACATATCAAGTAGGTATACTAAAGCTTCCTTACATTGTTGCATACTTACTACAGAGAACAAACTAATTTTCAACATGCTTCCTTTCTTTCCATTTTCAGCTTTCCTTACTTTTTCAAATATATCACAGTGGCAGAATGAGCATTACAAAAAAAAAAACAAAAACAAAAGTACAATAAAAAGAACTGGAGTTAGTTGTTCTGAGAATAAATATGAAAGCCATTTCAAACAGAGTCAATTTATAGAAGTTACTGTTATTAGATATCTTCACTGTAAACAGATATCTTTCATTGTAAGAAGTTATTTTTCGTTACCGTGGACACGTTCCCCATACCACTGCTGAAAAGACAAATCCAGATGCCAGTTCTAAACTTTTGAACATGGTCAGACTTCAGTCTTACTTGACTGTTATAATGTTCCTTTTTTTTTTTCTGCTGTTTACTGCTGCTATCACAACTAAGTATTACTGAATACAAAGGTTGTCTAAAAACATTATCATAGCAAACACAAGATTAAAACACCTCCAATTCACAAACAACCCATTTTTCTCATGTCACTGCATCTTTGTCTAATCTACTAGCAATCTACTAGTAATTATATTAGACATGCAAGGTTAGCTCAAAACTCTAATTCTAACATTTTAAATACAGCAGAGCATCACACGGCATTTGTCTGTATGAATAAATAAATTTTTTACCTTACCACTCCCTTTTTTTTTAAGTAGACAAAATTACAACAGTGAAGGCAAAAAGTTTCAGCGAGGAAAAAACTGAAAGGAACAGGCTTCTGAAATAAGTTTAGGCTAAATTTTAGAAGTGGGAAAATTTATTTTCTGACAACTTGCTAGAATCCGACTTTTCAATACTATTTTCATTATACAGTGTACAGTTGAAATAAAAAGTCACAGCATATCTACAGGATCTACTTGTTCCTACCATGAAGAAATTCTAGGTTAAGTTATTACGAGCAAAAAAGGTTCAAAGTTCTATAATTCTGTAAGAGAAGACTACTCCTCAGAACTTGAGTTAAAAAACCAGTGTTTCAAGAGTACTTACAGACTGCTACTTTGTGCTCTCTCCTCCTTCTCCATTAGTTCCTACCTCTGTCAGTTTTTAGCTGCTGCCCTTCCCCCATACTACTATATTCCTCCATTTTAAGTTTCAGCAACCAGGAAAAAGGGGGACTTGGTGACACTTTACTGTTTGGAAAACTTAGAAAGTACTAGGACAGTGTTTCTCAGCCTCTTCTACCCATTCCAAACTTAACCAACTAAATACACACCACCAATTCTCTCTTAAGTGCACTGCAAAGGCTGAAGCCTGGACTTTGGGAGGGGAAGAAGGGCATCCCCACATCTTTAAACATTACAAAACTGTGTTTACAGGAATGAGTTTTCTCTCCCAGATAAAACTGGGGCTGTCCACGTTTGCCAGCTGAAGCTTGGTTTTCAGCCAGTGTCCAAAACACTGTCAAGAAGGTAAAAAATGTCCCAAATGCTGCGTACCAAATAATGTATCAAAGAAGAAATGACTGGTTCTTTTCTCCTGTCAGATAGAGGAACACCTCAGCCATTGAGAAACATGCAATGCACATACACAAAATGAGTCACTCAATTGTTCAGGCCCCATTTACTGCACAGCTACCCATCCCTTCCAGGAGAAGGATCATCCATTACACTGAAGAGGCACACACTGAAATACAGTAGGAGAGATCATCCTCAATATGCACCCAAAGTTCACCTAAGTTATTCCCTACACCTGTGTGACATATTCCTTCTATCATGTTTTATACCCCTCCAAAGATTATTTTAATTACTCCAGAGGAAAGATACATTATATATTTCATACGTTCAACAGCTGAAAAAGGTTCTATCACACCAAGTGCCAAATCAGTTCTCAAGATTAAAGCATTCTAATTGTAAAGAGAACACAAGAGAGCAATTCAAAGTACAGTTATTAGACGCTGATGCTCAAAACTATATAACCAGAGAGTAACTAAGGACCTGATGTAATAAGAGCAGAGTAACTGTAATGTACTTTTTTAAAAAGAAAAAGCAAACATTTTATATAATTTGACAACCTTTCTTGAAACTATGCATAAAGAAATCATAAAATGTATAGAATTTCTTCAAGGAACTGGATTTTTTTTTTAAAAATTGATGAAATGTAAATACCATGTAAATACTACCATTACTGGAATCCTTAACTCTCTTCTACTCAAGTATGCTTCATACAAACTGCTTATATACAATGCAAGTTCACAAATCAACATCAGACAGAGAGCTAAAGCTCATTCTTTTTTGCATTTTGCAAAATGTACTGTAAGGGGTGAACTGTGTGCAGTGACATTTCCCTGCCTCCATCAATTCTAGGAAAGCAAAACAAGACATTACAGACCAAATCAAGTATGAGTTATTTCATATGTACTTACAAGATGACTGGGTTGTGACATGTTCTAATGCTTTCAGAAATTAAAGCACACTGCTCCTCTGACAGATTTGATCTAGGAAGCGTGTTCCCACTGCATATTTTGAGTTGCACAAATCCCCACATTTACTCTATGTAAACTAAACTTTCAAGTTGTATTTTTCATTTTTTCCACCTCCATTTTAAGTTTTACGTTTTGTATACGTTTTTCAGTTTCTGGTGTTAATTTCTGGTGACTCAACATGTAAATAAAATGAAGACTGAACATCCAATGAATAAAAATGTTTTAAATCAAATCAAGCGTACAGTACAAAAAATGGTAACAGTTTCAAATTTATCCCTCATTTGTAGATAACTCAGATTATAAAACTGTTAATAAAGCATTATAAGGAAGTATTCCTTTTACTTTATACTTGCATTGACCACATGCAGTCCCCAAAGCTAAAAAGCCCTCCTTTAATTGAAAGACCATACCCAGACTACAGTAGTTAACTTCTCTTACTCTTTTATGACTGGCTTTAAAAATATAACTAACATGTTCACTTTTCTGTTTAAGAGAACAACCAGACAGACAACAGTTAATATAACTTTTAAATTTGTATTGACATGCTTGATGGTGATAAAATAAAGCTAATTTTCCCAACAGGAGAGTCGTATGTCACAATCCATTTCTCCACTATAACTGAATATATCACAAACATGTTTTGCAGGTGATCAGCATATACACTGTAAGTGAAAAATCTCAGAGAGAATCAAGTAAAAAAAAATATCCTCCATAAGGTGATTTCTCACATGTAAATCCCTGCCCACATCCAATGACTATCCAGTCACAATAAAAGCAGTGTTGGAAGAGCATTAAAACTGCTAATGCAACTCCTTGGATTTAAAACTTACTCCCTACACATTCCCACAGCACTCCAAGAAAAAGATAACAGCCAAGGGAAGGACAGATGAATCATCCCAGTTGTTTATATACACTTGATAGGCAAAGCATTCCTCAACTTTAAAACATCAGTCCATCACGAGCAATGAATAGGCATCAGAGAACATAAGGACAAATGTCTCACATGTCCTTCCACAAAACACGAGTGAAGCCAGCATTACATCACTAGGCACACTGTATACCTCAATTAGACAGAAATCCCATTTCCCATTCTTACTAGTATCCTGAGATAATTACAGAAGCTCCAGAATACAATCACGGTTTATTCCTCCCATATTTAACAGCTTTCTTCAGGATACCGTCATCCTTATTTTTTTGTACCACTTCCATGCACAGATTGTTTTCTTTTAGAAACCTGATAGTAAGTCCATTTTTACAAGGCAAAGAGCACAACTTTTTGATACTTCTGAGCCTTTCCTTGTATTTAGTTTAATCACTGCCTCCAATACACTTCTCTTGCTTTCTTTCTTATATTCATAATATAACTTCTACAATCAACAGAAAGAAGCAGTTATGTCATCTAAAGCATCTTTATTTCATTGTCTGGCTAGTATCTTAAAATTTGGTTCCAAAACTGCACTACCCACTTAGGACTTATTTCCTAACACCGAAATTCTCCTAGACTGAAGTTGCTCACAGTAAAGACTGAGAAGGATACCGAACCCATTTACTTCTCCTGAAGTGAGAAATGTCAGAATTTAAGACCCAAGTAATACATGGTCTACCTGAAACTACTTCTTTGCTAGACATGACTCCGGACAATTAATGATTTTATTTTTTTTGCCCCAAAGCTGTGTACATGGAGCAGTTTGCTGCTGAAAGACTTGGATCATCCTTAGGTATTCCTCCAAACTACTAAATACATCGCTAAGTTTCAATGAGTTAACACTTTGCCCTCCCAGGCAACAGAGAAATAATCATGTCAGTTCATATTTCTATTGTGATTAGCTCCCACAGAAGTACTTTAATAATTACACTTTACTCACGATTCTGAGAATGATTTTAAGCTTGTCTCCAATACTGCACGAGCATATGGAGCCAGATGGGTCCAGAATCTATGCAACTGACTTCTTATAGCTCTTCCTAGAAGCAAGCTTACCCAGAAACATTATACAGGTACATCTGACACAACAGCTGCTGGATCTACAGGCTGGCTGCATTATATAAGAACTAGTCCAAATCCAGCAGGACCAATACTGAACCTGAACAACTGGGCCTTACTAGACAAAGCTGGGCTTGGCATGCAGTTAACACAGAGCAGCTTCAGGTGAAAAGGCAGGTACGTAGCACAAGCTACAACGTGAAGAGTTGAACAAATGTGAAAAGTTAACTGTATGCACTACAAAACTTCTGTTTCTACCACTGAAACAGAATTGCTCTCATTCATTCATTGAAGTTCTCTTGTCCCACATATCTTTGCATTAACACTATTTCTCAGTCCACTACTATGTAGTTCTGATCTAATTCCTGTGACAGACTTGAATAAAAAATGCACAATATATAGTAAGTTAACAGCTATTTGGAAGCCCTTTCCTTGTTATAAAAATATGATAAATTCATAACTGAACTTGAGAAATAAGAAGTACAGCAAAGCAAACAGCGACTTATGTCTACGTAACAAATTCTAGCTCCCATTTTTTGTGTCCTATTACAGATAGTCACTTCATTTTAACTTCTGTGGGAACTGTTTTGGAAAAAGGAGGGGGAGGGACAGAAGAAAGCATGACTTTTACAGTCCCCATGTAACAATGCAAGAGTGTTGTTTCAAAAAAAATACGCAAAATCAAGTTTTAAAATAAGAAGCTGACACCACTACATTAATCCAGAACTACTGTTTACAGTTCAGTGCCTAGAAAAGTCTTTTGTGTAGAGGCTCCAATTTACCTCTAGGGATTTTTGTTTAATAAAGCATATACGGCTGACTAGATATCAGCTCACAATGACCAGTTAAAATCTTTCAACATGCAATTACTGATGCTCAAAGTAGTTCATTTTGTATCAGCATTCTGGCCCCTTATTTAAGTGTACATCCTACCTTCACACCAACTGCAACATCAGTGACAATTCTGTAAAAAAAGAAAAAAACAAGAACAGAAGTCAACCAATTTATCCTCATAAACCCAACTTTTCAATGTATTGCAATGGCAAAATAATGAGGAAACAAACAGGCAACAACCACCCTGAGCAAGAAACTATGTTCAAAGAACATGTAGGACTGAAGTACAAAAGAAACTTTAAAAAGCCACTGGGTTTCCATAGCTTATAGGCTTTTGCAAAGAGTACAAAGTTTCAAGTAAACGTTACTCCAATGCAGCACTACCAGGAAATTTATTAAGGAAACTCGGGTTTCTGGACTATATGAGATTATAGGGTGGAAACGGAGTAATTTAAAAGTAAGTACAGAACTTCTCACACACCTCTAGTAACTAAACAGCTAGTTCAGCAACATAGCCTACTAGAGACCTACTCTTTCAACAGCACAGAGCAATGAAAACTTTTTTTTTTATTAGCTTGGAGAAAAAAAACCCCAATGCACTGGCAGCTACACCTACACCAAATTTAATGAGGTACACCTATACAACACGCTGCAACAGGTATGTCTAGGTACATCTTTTTCTTAGAGGTTGTGACATCATCACTCACAGTGTACACCACAATCCTAAAAGAAACCTTAGTCCACACACACACACAAAAAAATATTGGAGAGCATTCCACAATGTAGTACTCATTAGGGACAAGAGTTCTCAGACAGGATTTGTAACTCCTACCATTATAATCACAACCATAAAAAGCCTTTGGAACTCTCACAGTTGAAAGATTATATGCTTAAAGCATACCAAAGAGATGGCTCCTCTGTTTGAAGCAGAGTAAACAACCTAATAGGAGACCTGGAAGCTGAGAGTTGCTGTATTTACACTGACGAAGGCTACAGCCAGCCAGCCCCATTTTTCAGGTCCAACAAAAAGCAGGCCTGGCGTGTGGTGCCAGCCCATCCCAGCCCTCACTGTCCCATATGGCCGACTCCTTCCAACCTTCCCTTCTTTGGTTTTTACAGCCAGTGCACTGCATATACAAAGACATCTTTCCACCTGGGGAGGGGGGAAGCCGAAGGGCTTATTAGGCAGTTTCTGAAAACAAAAGAGCTCGACATCTGGCTCCTGCTGGCATCGCTCCTCCCCTCCAGCCAGCTCCAAAACAAACCCGAGCCCTGCAGCGCGCCCCTCCTTACCCCCGGCCGGGGGAGAGATGCCAAAGGCGGGGGAGACGGAGGGAGGGAGAGGCTTTGGGGGCACGGATGAGGGTAGATTTCGCTGCTTCTTTACATCGAGACGCGGCGTCTCGAGCACTACACTTAAGTAGCGGGCGGCCCAAAGCCCTCGGCGATTTGAACGGGAGACCCTACAGAGGGGCCCGCGTTACGGAGAGACTGAGCCCCCTCCTGCCCCGCTCCCAGCTTGTGCGGGGCCTCAGGCTTCAGCTGTCCCGCGGCGGGAAGCTCACCGCTCCCCACACCCTCGGAGACGCCCGCCAACAGCCAGCGAGCGCCCGGCACCGGGACAGGTCCCACCACCGACCGGCGGCACAAGCGCGGCGGCGCGCTCGCTCGCAGCGCCCCGGTGCCCACTCACCCGTCCATCGCCGAGCAGGGCAGAGCGCGGGCAGCGGGACAGGAGCCGCGCACGGGGAGGCTGAGAGAAAATGGCGGCCTGGCCTGCACGGAAACCGCCGAGCGTTGCCGAGTGCCGGGCTCCGCTCCGCGTCCCCCTCCGCTACCGCGCACGCGCCGGCCAACCCGCGCATGCGCCGTGCGCGCCGGTGAAGCTTTTGCCCTCAGCTGCCCGGCCCGTGCCGGCTCGTG